>KE581269.1:0-16157 GCA_000443045.1 Phytophthora x cambivora | reverse complement strand
TGGTCACCGCTGTCCGCGAGAGCACGACCAAGGCGACAAATGAGCCTCCGTCCGGCCACAACGCCTCGAGCGCGGCACCGCACCGCGCCGCGGATGGCTTCACCCCGTTTGCGTTGGCGTCGCCGACAGCGAATCTGGCCCCAGCCACTGATATCTGCACCGCAGGACCTAATTTATACCGTGCCGAGCGAGCTAGAATTGCGCACCGTGGGTGGCAGCTATCGAAAGGCAGTCAGTCGCTGCAGCCACAACAGTTACCTTTGCCTTTTGGGTCGGGACCAACACTCCCGGCCTTTCCGCCTGGATGACCGCAACGTTTGCGGCGCAAACAAACACGCTCCCAAACGGCACACCGCCGCGACCGCAAGCGCCCATGACCGTGATCAGCGAAAATGCAGCAGCGCAGCGTAGGTCAACATGCTCTACAAAGCAAGGCAACAATGCCTACAAAAACGCCGTCGAGCCTGCGAAGCCTCCGCCCAGAGCTCACCACGGCGGCAAAGCTACCGGCGGATGATTGTGCCATCCAGATTCACAAAAATCACGTTGAGACGTAATTTTCCGCTCAGCCGTCCAATCACCGACCGCAAAGGACCACGTCGGACCGCGTTGGCAGAGACACGCCCCCAGCTTGAAGCATCCACCGCCCGTTTTAAAGCAGCCGATTACGCGCGGCGCTGGCGATCATCGCCCAAACCAAACAAACCTTCATTTCGGAATTCGCCGTCTGGCACTCACATCACCAACAGTACCGCACTTTCCGAGCCAACATGCCGCAGCCTGTCGTCATCACCGCCCACGAGGAGCACGCGCCGCTGCAGCTGAACCTGATCCCGCGCCTGGCGCGCAAGGAGTCGCAGCGCGAGATGCCCGCGGCCATCAAGGCGCCGCCGCTCACGCCCGTGCGCGTGGAGCCGCTTCGCTGGTCGACGGCGTCTTTCTCGCTGTCCTTCCTGAGCAACATCGACTGCCTTGAGATCAACGAGACGGTGGAGCGCAACGGCGTGACCTACTACGTGCTGGAGGTCTACCAGTTCCACTACAACTCACGCCTGCCCACGAACGTCAACAACCCGCGACTTGCCGTCACGCGACTGTCCGACGCCAGCGAGACGCGCGCGCCCGACTTCCGCGTGGAGCGGCGCTACTCGGACTTCGCCAAGCTGCGCCAGCAGATCAAGCTCTGGACCTGCCCCAACTCGCAGTTCACGTGTCAGTACTGCTACGAGTACGGCCGCTACATGCGCTTCAAGCTGCGCCAGCCGCGCCTGCTCGTGTCGCTCACGGCCAATGTCGAGAAGCGCAAGGCCATCCTGCAGGAGTTCATGACGGACTTCGTTGACCTCGCGCAGAACCCCTCCAAGAACACGGTGCACCGCTGCGAGGCCCACCAGCACGTGCCGGCCTTGCTCGAGTCGTTCCTCCGGGATTGAGCTGATATCGCTCGGCCCTGGTATAGTTTAGTCCAGTGTATTAGAATCATAATTTATCCAAGTGAACCTGACTTCTACCCATTAAATAGCATCATCATGACGTTCTTCAGTTTCCCACCACAATGCAATATTGCAATAAACATTGCACACAATAAATTGCACTGAATATGGATGAGGAGGAGTTCGAGCTTATCTGTTCACTAGACGCGTTCCCCGATGCCGCAGCGCAGCAGCAGCTCTCTGTATCGGAGGAGACCTTCTCCGTGATCAAGCACCAGCTGAAGCACCGTCAGTTCCGCGCCGCGCTGCGTCTGCACCGCCAGGAGAAGACGCTCAAGAAGTACGTGGCCCGCTTCGGCGGACGCGAGACCATGTGCCAGATCGCCAGGTCCGTGGACTTCTCCCCGTGTATGATGGCGCGACTACTGCTGGACGCCAAATTCGGCTGGAGCAAGACCACCATCTCCAACTTCTTCAAGGAAGCCATGAAGGACGAGAGCGAGCTGGCGGAATCGCAGCCGCCGAACCGCCGAGGTCTCTCGGAGCAGGAGTTCACGCGGGTGATGCAGGAGGTTGATTGAGCCAGGGTGGGTAACCGGAGATGATGAGGAGGGCTCACTGTGTGTTTTGTTGGGCAGATCCGTGAGTGCATTGATGGGGACGTGTACTGCTCGCCGTTGGCGGATCGCATCCGCCACAACATGGGCGTCGAGTACGAGTATTTGCTGCTGGAGACGCTGCGCAACCGGCAGCTCGTGTTCGAGAGCGAGGACGTGCTTCGGGAGAAGGGGCTGTCGAAGACGCCCGATGTGAGGCTGTTGCTGCCTATCGGTGTGAAGGACTCCAAGACCGGACAGCTGCATGTGGTCAATTGGATCGATAGCAAGGCCATGTTCGGCGATCGACACACGCACGAAACAGAGAACGCGAGCCAGGTGAGCGGACGTGGATGCTGGTTGCGGTTGTCTTGATGTCAGTTGTGCTCATTCCGTTGTGCTATCGACGGTGTTGCAGCTGCAAGGGTATGTTAATCGTTATGGCCCGGGGATGGTGATATACTGGTTCGGCCACGTCGCGCAGCTAAGCTCCGATAGCGATATCTACATCATAGATTCGTTCCCGCAAGAAATATCACTTCCTGGAGATTTCGATCCGCTCGCGGCGGTCACGAAACTGAAGGAAGGTGCAGAGATAGCGTTGCAACCTGCCAAGATTCAGACGGAGTTCGACGAAGACTGGAACCCCGTCACAACGTGCGAGCTGTAAGAAGTGAGCTAATTGTGCTGGGATTGCGCGGTGATAATACTTGTAATTTATTGGAATAGTTAATGCGCCACGATGCGTGCGGGCTACTTGCAAACTCGTGAGCTCCTAACGTGCTTGAGTTTTGCAAGTGGTTTAGCAGTTCTGTGCGTTGCTGAGCAGAAACGACTCCAACATGGCTGGAACAAGCTTCTGTGCCTCGCATTTGCGCTTGCCGAGTTTCGGCGCCCGACGCTGGCCCATGATCACGAAGTCGTTGATGAAGGTAGTTAGGATGTGCTTGCGCTTTTCAGTGCCAGCGGTGAGCTTCACGATGCCACGCGGCTGGCTGTACTTGTAGCGAATGTAAACGAGGAGATCCATGCAGTACTGGCAGGTACACTGCGGCATGGTGCTCACTGCGCTCAGCACATTCTCGCGCAGCGCCTCGAACTCGGAGAAGCACCGCTCCACCTTGAACGTCGGACGAGTCGCATAGTGACGCGTTGGGGATGCGTCCGTCGGGTCGCATGGACTCGTGGGCAGTCGCGAGACCGGTAGGCTAAGATACACCTCCAGCGCATAGCGAACGGCCTTGTCCTCGCCAACTCGGGTATCATTGATCTCGATGCGGGCGACGCTGTTGAGAAAGCCGACCGAGAGGCTCGTGTTCCAGCGGCGGTGCGCTTCGAGGTCCAGCTGCAGGCGCTCGTGCAAGCCCTGGGGAGGCGCCACGGTGGGTAGATCCACATCTTCGCCGCCTTGCGCAGCCGCCACGATGGCGCAGTCGTGCGGCATGAGCTTCTGCAGCTTCTGCATCTGGTGAGGACGCTCGTGGTCGGCCACGTACGCCGTCGTCGCGGTCATCTTCATCGTGGTCATGCTACAGCTCTTGAGTTTCTATAATAGTTGCTCGGTTCGAGGGAAATTGAGAAGTGCGTGGCGCTGGCGGCCGAGACTCGGCGACATGGACCAAGTCGCCCGATTGCTCCCCGAGAGCTGCGAAATAGAATGGGCGTGTCACTGCAAAACTGAAGATGTGAGACAGGTACGATGACGTGAATCGATGATTGGCTGGGCAAGTGGCGCGGTCGATTTATGCGCGCTTTTCCATGCCTCCCAAGCAGAAGGACCATCATTCTCGACTGTCGCGGGCGCGTCTTTCGGCGGGCATCATTGATCTGTGGACAACATAAGCACCCGCTTGATTGGCTCGGATAGCACGCAATGCGGCTGCCATCGTCAGCCACCGACGTGAAAGGCGCGGCAGTCGTGCCTGGCGGATGTTAGTCCAAGCTCAGACCGCCGGGATTCACCTCAGCGCGAGATCTGCGGTCACTGGCCGTGGATCTCCACGCCGTCGCACTTCTTGTGACCGCAGGTCAGCAAGCGTCGCTGTCAGTCGTCGGAATGCTGTTTGGTATTTGGGGAGGGAGGGCTTCTGCGGCGTCTGGAGTTGATGTATATGCGATCTCAAGCTTACTACGCTGCTTCGTCAGATGGAAAAGCGTCACGCACGTGAAGTGGTGGGCTTCAGAAGAGTCCTCGAGAGAATGGAAAAGATGGAGCTGAGCGCGCCGTAGGTGCTTGACCGTGAGCGATGGTCGCCAAGAGCTCGTCGGATCCGAGGAGGGAGTTAAAAGCTTGAGACGCAATGACTGACCGAGCTTAATTTCATGTGGATCGTTAATGTCGGATCCGTCGAGGCGCCTACCACTAAATACAGCGTGTACCAGAGTGGAAATCGATGTCAGTCTGGTCACGAAACACGCTGTTGATAAGCCAAAGAAGACGGATGCGCGCCATTGTTGAGTTGCTACGTTGGAGATTCCAGATTGTTTGATAAAGCATCAGTGCTTTATCCCAAGTGTGATGCTGTACTCTGTGCTACACAGCATTTGCCTGGTACAGAGCGGCATTCAGCACCGCTGGATTATTGGTCACTTTTGCATCTGGATCATTTTGGTTTGGCGAGCTAAAGCACCACCAAGCATGCACAGTATCATTTGGTGCCGTGTACGTCTATCTCCACCACAAACCAAGTATTGAAGCTGTCCGTCTTTCCGTCGCGATGCATGCACCGTCACATTAGACCCGGCTCACATGAACACATTGCACGTGTTAGTAGAGAGGGTTGATACTTATACTGACGTTCGCATTCCAAGGGGCGATACGGTCAAGTTTTGGCGGGTGCTGGTGCACTTGAATGTAAGGCTTGATCATCCTCGGAATCAAGATACCCCAGAAAGTTTCCGGCTTCAACAGCGAAGGCAAGCCTTTTTCGCGTTTAAGGTGGCCGTTTTGGTTGAAGGTGGCCGTTTTGGCCATCTTCTTGACACTCGCGCATATTTTTGCAGTCCACCGCCATATTCCTGCTGCTCCGTAACGAGAACGACCGTGAGGTAGCTACAGTGAGAGCTCTGGTTCAAGCCATCAATTTAACGGGCTCGGAATGGGGCCTTCGTTCGTCTTAACACTTTTCTGCTGTGGAAGTGCAGCGAAGGGGAAGGCTATTGATAAGGACTCGTCGAGCTGCGCCTACTGCGACGCTTGCTCTTGTGGCGCTTTGGACTGTCGCAGCTCTTCCAGCGAGCTAGATTTCTCTTATGATTGAGGTACAGTAGAACCATTCTTGTGTGGATTCTTCTACGCATGGTCAATTTGTGGAGTGCTTGGCCTTTTGGAAGAACTGGACGCCAATACTTCAACTATGCTGGACTACCGGTAGTCGAGGCATTTTTCACGATAGCTTGGATCCTTCTACTGGTCCACATCATGCTGTGTCTACATCTATACTTTCGTACAATCTTGTGCGGGCAGCGGCATTGATTGACAATAAAAAGTTCTCAGTTCCAACATGAACGCAATCGCTGAAGAAGAGGATAAAGCTTGGCGAATTGAGGAGGCTGATCAAGTCGCTAGGGATCATGCGCTGCAGCCAAGAACACCACGAGGAGTTCGAGTGCGCCAGCGCGAACAGAGCACAGGGTCGACGTCATTCAGCTGCGGTCCGAGCTTGGAACTTTATTGCTGCATGAAATAATGCATCAAGAATTTTCCATCATAGATCTACAAGCAGGGCCGAAGGCGCGAGACCCCAGTGACTCGGGGTTTACTGGCGCGGATGAGCTTCGTGTGGTTCTCGCGAAGTTTGACACAAGTTCGTTTCAACACTGTGGATAAGTTGCTGTTCGAACTTGCACGTTATCCGCCTCGTCATGATGGCCCAACGCGAGGGCCACGTTGCAAGCACCTCAGTCTGTCAACAGCCGTTGCTGCGGTCTGACGTCTTTGCCCACAACAACTTCGACCAGCTTATTCGCTATCTCAGCCAAACTTACAATGTTCGATTCAACAAAAGAACTGTAACAGGGCATGCTTGGGAGAGCGAGCTGCTGGCAGCGGCGGCCAGCAGGACCGCGTCGAGCAGACTGGACGGGCGAACGAAGTGGCAGAAGGTGGACAAACGTGGCAGACGCTGGGCGGCGACGAAGTGAGACCGCGTTGCGGTCCCCGCGACAGCGTGGCGTGCGGCCACGGCCGTCTGCCAAATGATGAGTGGTTGAATGAGCGGAGCGTGCTGGCGGCTGGAGTGAGAGCGCCGCACGCTCTCAGTTGTAAATTTGCCAAGAGGGCGAATAGTGGATCGCGTCTTCAGGAGGAGACGGCGGTCAAAAAGAAGGCGTCCGAGGACAGCGCGACGCGTGACACGGACGCGGTGATTGACGAGCAGATCGGTAGCGAGGACGACTACGTGCTGCGAGCGACTCACGGCGCTCAACGGGAGCGAGACTAGGACTGCAGCGGCGGTCCAAGTTCGGCGTGTGGCTGCACGAGGGTAGGCGCCCGAGGCGTGCGCCCGAGTGGTCTGACGAGCGACCAAGTCGAAGGCTCTGCCGAGTGTTGACGGAGAAGCAGACAGAGGACGAGTAGTGCTAGTGATCGATTGAAAGGAAAATAAAATAGGTGGCGCTGCCCGTACGGACACACACCGGCGCTAGGAGATACGGTTGTCTCCTGGACGGCCTGACGGACTTTGGCATCTGGACGGCGAAGACGTCCACGCAGCGGAAGAGCAGCGCGAGCTGTTTTATGGTGGTCATACAGGGGCCGCTGCACACAAGAAGAGAAGACAACATGGCAAGGACGAGGGTCACGACGATCTCGGCGCACGCAGCGTCCGGTGGAGTGACAACGAGATCCCACTCGACACCAAGGGCAGCGCAGTTGGTGGCATCCACGGCGACCAACGCGACAACGCCCACGACGGACGCGAACAACGAAGCCGGGCCGGCCTCGACGAGAGCGAGGGTATCCGCTGCCAGCACAAGGGGCGCGACCTCCACGGCGATGACGGCAAGTGTGCCGGTACCAGCGCCGACAGCTCCCCAACCAGCTGTCGTGCCGCCAGTACCAGTGGTACACCCCACCGCGACGGACTCGGAGACACGACCATCAGCAGCACCTACTGGAACGACAACTGCAGGACCCGCCCAAGGCACAACGAGTAGTGCTGCGGTCGCGACGAGTTCAGATCCGGTCTTGACGGCCGTGCAGCAGCTGATGACGGTAGTGAGCAGGCTCGGAGAGCGGATGATGAGTCTGGAGGTGGCTGCGGCGGCACCAACGGCGCGACTGGTGACTCCAGCAACAGCAGCAACCCCGGCGACTCGGGCAGCGACTGCAATGAATCGGGTGATGACGCAGTCTACACCACCGGCAACGACGGGCTGCTCGGCAGCGACAGCTCCGATCATGAACCCACTGAGGCCGACGCCCGCGGCGGTACCAGTGAACCAGCGAGACTTGAGAGCGACGGGGGCTGCGACGTCGGCGGGATCTGTGGCTTCGGCGAGAGCTACAGCTCCGGAGGGCCCAGCGCCTGTGGTGGAACCAAGACCGCAGAGAGTCCTGAGAGCGACGGGCGCTGCGACTTCGGAGGGCACGCCACGCGCGACTGCCACGAACACGACGCAGTCGGCCGAAGACGTGCTGACGTTGGCCCAGCAGATTGCAGCGCTGCTGTCCGCGGCTGGTGGGCAGCAGGAAGCTGGGCAGCGAGAAGCTGGACAGCGTGAAGTCGGACGACGTGAAGCCGGACGACGAGAAGGACTGCGCAGTGCTGGAGATCCGTCGGGCGACGGGGATGACAGCGAAGACAGCAGTTGGCACGCGAGCGACCCAGGCTCTCCCGCTGACAGCGACGACAGTGGGGACAGCAGCGAGAGTGACGACAGTGATGACAGCTGGAGCTCGGAGGCCGACTCCAATGATGATGATGATCGGCGAGGTCGACGTCGTCGCACTCGGCGAGCAGCATCGATGCCGCGACGCGCCTCCACTGTGGGCAGTCGGCGACGTCACAAGAACGTGAAAGACTTAGAGCTGACCCCGTACAAGCCGTCGCCGACGGTGCTAGTGTCGACATGGATTGCGAAGGTCGACCTCGCATTGGAGGGAGCGAGACTGTCTGGACGCGGCGACTGGACTGACCACGAGCTCTACTACATCGTCGGGAACAAGCTCCAAGACAACGCGGCACAGTGGTGGGTGCAGATGGACAAGAAGCTCCATCGACGCGGCAGGACTTGGACGCGATTGAAAGCGGCACTGCTCCGACGCTACGGCGAGCGACCTGACGAAGCGTTGGCAGAATGGAGAGTGTATCAGCGTCGTATGTACCCCGGCGAGACGTATGCAGATTTCGCAGCTGGGCTACGAGATGTAATCGGGCAGAATAGAGTCCGTGAGCGCGTGCTGTTGTCGCAGTTTTATCGGTGCATTGATAAGACGACGCGGATGCTGGTGAAGCAGCTGGACCCGCCCCCTGCCACACTGGAGGAAGCAGTGGATCGGGCTACTGAAGTCAGCGACCCCATCGACAATGTGGCACGCGGCATGCAGAATATTGGCCAGCCGTGGGCCACATCTCTGAACCCGTACGCGATCTCGATGGAAGGGACAACCGGATCGGTTTCGGTAATGCCAGGTGTTGGCAGTGGAATGGGATCCGCAGTGCACGGTGCAGATGCAGTAACAGGCGGCACAGAGGGCGAGGTAATGGCCCATTTTACGAACCCACAAGGCGTCTACAACAAGTTCACGGGCACATGGGATGTCCCCGATGGTCGCATCTGGACGGGCAAGTACTGGAAGCCGGTAGCGCCCAGGCGCAGCCAGCAGATCGCGCCTCGTGACGGTCGTAGCGGCGGCAAGCGTGGCCTCGACGCCGACAAGAAGGCAAAGGTCCGCGTGGTGCGCAAAGAGACTGACGGCAGCGAAGAGTCGGACGAGGAGGATGTAGCGCCTGCCCCTAAGTTGAAGAAGCGGCGCGCAGCTGTGAAAAATACGGCGCCAGTGAAACAGGCGGCGGCGACTCAACCACCACCAGGCGATAGATCGGGCAGCAAATGGCCGAACGCCGACAGCAAGTGCTTCGCGTGCGGCGAGATGGGGCACTTTGCGCGGCAGTGCCCTGATACCGAGGCGAAGGCACGCAACGACGCCTGGTTGGCGCAACGTGCCACTCCCCACACGAAATCTGCGGAAAACGAGGAACGAGCGTAGGTAGGGGATACTTACGCTCGGCAGAAGAGACAATTCCCCAGAGGTCGGTGCTACGGCAGGTGACGGAAGGAGCGGCGACGCCGAGTGGCAGAGGTGAAGGGTGTCGCACGACAGCCGCAAGGTCACTCCAAGAGATGGAGGCTCGAGATGAAGAGCGGGCGCATCGATACGTAGCCACGGTGCGCCCTGCCATGGCTGCGCTGCGCTATGTGCGGCCCTCGGACGATGCGACGGAGAGCAGCGAACGGCTCCGGAGACAACAAGATTCGGGCAGCACTGGTCATGCAGGCGAAGAGAACGACGCAACGACTGGGGAAGGCGGCGTGCACGCGGAGATCGCGGGTTCGGCAAGTGGCGAAACAGACCCGGCTGGCGAATGTGGCGACGATGAGGTCGTCGGCGGCGTAATGCTGACTGGGGAAGGCGAAGCGTCCGAGGCGACCATGACGGCCGAGGAGGAAGCGGGGCTAGGACCCGTGCTGGACGACGAGATGATGGCGAAGATCGGCAGCGTGTCAAAGCTACGGAAGGTAGTGAAGCGCGCGAAGCAAGCGGCGAAGCGGCGACGCGCCCGCAATGCGGAGAAACGAGCGGCGGAAATCAGGCAAAAGGCCGTGGACATCGACAAGGCAGTGGCAGCAGCCCACGCGGAGACCCGAGTCCGACGACAACAGCAGAGCGACAGCGCCCGTGCCGACCTGGCACGGCGGCAGCAGCAACGACTGTCTGGTATCGGGGACAGTAGCGACGACAAGAAGTCGAAGGCGAGGCTCGTCCGGAGCCCGACGGGCACGACGGAGGCGGCGTCGGTGGCACGAGTGTTGGTGACGGCGGACGACGGGCTACCTACGGCGATCATGGACGTCGGCGACGAGCGTCTGGAAGTGAAGCTCGACAGCGGAGCGCGATACTCTGTGGCTGGAACGGATTGGATGATGAGAGGCGAGAAGTTGAATCAACCGCCTCCTGTTGACGTCGTGGAAGGCATTGGTGGCTTCCTTCTTGATGTCATTGGCGTGTGGTCCTTCACGATGCGCAACACGTACGGGCAAGCAATCGAGGTGCAGGCATGCATCATCGACGGATGCACCGATGAGTTCCTGCTAGGTGTGGACTTCATGAGTCGGCACAAGACCAGCCTCGACTTCGAACGCAACGAAGTTCGCTACCGCGAGAAAGAAGAGCTGGTTGTGATACCGTTTCGAACGGGCGGCGGTGCTGATGGAGCGCGGGTGGCGGCAGTGAGACTGACGCGGCGTGTGCGACTTGCTCGAAGTACTGTGACTCCCGTAGAAGTGACAGTGGCGGCGCCGGACGGCGAAGAAGGCATCTTCGTGCCGACAGAGAGGTGCGGAATGGTGATGCTTGCCACTACGGTGACGAAGGTCGAAGGGGGGCGAGCCATAGTGCCCGCTATCAACGCAGTTGGAGGACGTGTACGACTACCCTCGAAGAAGGAGCTGGGTGCATGGATACCCCTTGAGGCTGGCATGCAAGTGCTGAAGATGAGCGGACAGCTTGACCGTGACCAGCTGGAGGAATGGTTGACAACACTGGGAGACGGTGACACGCCGCTCGACGACGAGAGCGAGGTGCACGTGGGGGCGAAAGACCCGGGTGCAAGAGCCATGATCCTGAAACTACTGCGGGCGTATCGAAGCGTGTCGGTGAACTCGGGTGGGTGTCCGCCCATGACGACGCTTAACGTGCAGCATCACATCGACACGGGCAGCACGGCACCCATCATGCAGAAACGACGGCGGCACGCACAGATGGAAGACGCGCTCATCGAAGACAATGTGAAGCAGATGCATCAAGCCGGGGTCATTGAGGAAGGGAACGGAGCCTGGGGCTTCCCCGTCGTGCTAGTCCGGAAGAAGGACGGGGAAGTTCGCTTCTGCATAGATTACCGCGCTCTCAACAAGGTGACGAAACGGGACGTATATCCGTTGCCCCGTATTGATGAGACGCTTGAAGCCTTGGGAGGAGCGCAGTTGTTCACGACTCTAGACTTACGATCGGGCTACTGGCAAATTGGAGTGGCGGCGGAAGACCGCGACAAGACCGCCTTCACGACAAAGGGAGGTCTGTACCGCTTCATTCGCATGCCTTTTGGCTTGATGAACGCTCCCTCCACGTTCCAGCGCATGATGAACGGAGTATTGCGAGGCCTGACTTGGCTGACGTGCTTGGTGTACTTGGATGACATCGTGATTTACACGAAGGGTGGCATCGAGCGTCACATCCTGGAGTTGGCAACGGTGTTGGAGAGGCTCTCGGCGGCGGGTCTGACGATCAAGTTGAAGAAGTGTGTCTTTGCAGCTACCTCGATGGAGTACCTTGGTCACGAACTCGGTTGCGATGGAGTACGTCCGGTTGAGAGGTTGGTTACGTCGGTGTCGGAGTTCCCCCGCCCTCGCGATCCTGTCGAGGTGAAGCGCTTCGTCCACCTAGCTGGGTACTACAGAAAATTTATTGAAGCGTTCGGGTCGATCATGGCTCCGATGACGAAGCTGCTGAAGAAGGACTGCGAGTGGGAATGGACCGAGGCGCAGCAGTTCGCCTTCGAACGTGTGAAAGCAGCATTGACTACGAAACCGCTGCTCGTGTATCCGGACTTTGCACTTCCATTTCGTTTGGTTATGGACGCTAGCAAGGTGGGGCTCGGTTCCTGCCTGATGCAGGACCAGGGTCGAGGCTGGCAGCCTATCGCCTACGCCAGCAAGGTGAACAGCAAAGCAGAAACGAACTACTCAATTACTGAGCTCGAGTGTTTGGCGGTTGTCTGGTCGGTGAAATTATTCCGGCCGTATTTGTACGGTAGGCGATTTACTATCGTGACAGATCATTCCGCGCTCAAATGGCTGATGACGAGGCCGAACCTTGCTGGTCGACTGCACAGATGGTCCCTAACTCTTCAGGAATACGAGTTTGAGATTGAATATCGGCCGGGGGCCACGAATGTCGTGGCTGATGCGCTCTCTCGCGCACCAGCAGCTGTAATGGCGATAGTCGGTGGACGACAACAGCGACCTCGGGCAGTACGAACGATGGCAGTGACAGAGACGGAAGGGAAGACCGAGGAGGACGAGCCCANCCCCGCCGATGAGGCTCGAGGCCGGGCTAGAAGGCCTGGAAACGACGGCAGCGACAGCAGCGACGAGCGCTGAAGCTCCCGGGCCAACGACGCCGTCAGACTCTGGGGCGGCGCGAGGCAGAAGTGACAAGCCGACAGCGAATGAGATCCAGCAGCCGAGTGGGCGCCCCCTCACTCGCGCAGCGAAGAGACGACTGGAAGCTGAAGTGGCGGCGGCTCGTGAAGCCACACAGCACGGCAGCAATGCGGGGCCGGCCACTGCGACGTCCAGCCGGGTCGAGTCCAGTCACGGTGAACGAAGAACGACGGCAGCACCGGCCACCGGCCAGCCACTTGCACGAAGAAGAGCGGCGTCTGCGCTGGAGGCAGAGCCTACGAGGGCAGTGACGGGAAGCCGCAAGGTAAACGAGAGCAGCGGTACGACACAGCAGTCCGCGGTGGACGTGACAGTGAGGCCGGAGACTGCGCTCGCCCCTGTACGAGAGGAAGCGGACGTTGGTGATGATGAACAGCCCCTGCCAGAGGCTACCTTGCAGCTGAGTGATGACGAGATTTCGGATGCGCAGAAGCGCAGTGTGTTAGTGCGGAAGCTGTTGGAGCTCGGAGTATACCGTGACATGAAGGTCGAACGAACATTTGGGTTGGTGGTCATTGCCACTAAGCATGGACGGCGCGTGATATTGCCGCCGGCTTTGTGGGCAGTGGTCTTCAAGGAGATGCACGGTTCGGTGTGGGCAGGACATCTGAGAGGGCCCCATACTTACGGGCGCGTGGCCCAGTTGTATTGGTGGCCCAACCTGCAACGTGAGGTGAACCGGTGGGTGCGTGGATGCCCTGAGTGTGGCAGCCGGAAGGCCCGGCCGCGACAAGTCATCCCACCACTTCGCAGTATCCGTGGCGGCGATGTCGGTGACCGCTGGGCACTCGACATTGCCGGACCCTTTCCTGTAGCGGACGGAGGCGACAGATACGTGATTGCAGCGCTAGAGTACGTGACGCGTTATGCAGTGGCTCGGTGCGTGACTCAGCACACTGCAGAGAGCGTAGCTTCGTTCTTAATTGAGGAGGTGGTGCTGAAGTTCGGTGTATTCCGAGAACTACTGACGGATGGTGCCCCAGAGCTCACAGGCAAGGTGATCGAAACGTTGGTGGCCATGCTGCAAGCTCGTCAGATTAACTCAGTGCCGTATCGACCTCAGATGATCGGCTTGGTGGAGCGCTTTCACAGGTCATGGAAGGACTGTGTGGCGACGTTTATGGCGAGCGACCAGCAGAACGACTGGAACCTGTGGGTGAAATTTGCGGTGTACGCCTACAATTCGGCCAGGCACTCGACCGTAGCGCTGACCCCGAACGAGCTCATGATGGGGAGGCGCTTGCGGTCTCCGAACGAGTTGCTCAGGCGTACGGCAGTGACGGAAGCGAGCGCACTGGCGGAGTATCACGAGGAGCTGTTAGCAGCGATGACGAGAAGCCGTGCATGCGCCGAGCGCGCGCGGGTCCGAGAGCAGGACAGGCAAGCTCGCTACTACAACAGGAAGACGAGAACGAAACGGACATTTGAGGTGGGCGATCGGGATGGATGTACAACCCACCCCGCGGCGCCAAGGCCACAAAGTTTGTGCATCAGTGGATGGGCCCCATGCGTATCGTGGAGCCCGCTGGTTACGAGAATTTTGTGCTGGAGCGAGAGGATCAGAACGCGAAGCCGGAGACGATAATAGCACATTCGTCCTTTCTGGTGAGCTATCACTACCCCACTCCACTACTCGAGCAAGCAGCAGCTGACCTCGCAACTGAGTTGGTCGATGAAGATCAAGCCCCGGCAACGAGTTGTGACGCGGAGACAGGAGCGGCTGTTAGAGCAGCGAAGGCAGATCGTAAACCAGCAGCAGCTCGACGACACACGAAGCGAAGTCGAACGGCAATGGGCGGTGCGAGAGGCACGGACAACGCAGGTGCTGAATTGGTGGAGACGCGACGAAGGCGTCGACGCAACCGGGCCGGGCAATACGTCTTGGAGTATGAACTCCGGCCTCGCCAGGACGAACATGGCGGCGCAAAGGACGGCGGACGCCGATGGGTGTCGGTCGCTGAGTACGATGAGCTATTCCAGGCCGGAAGGGTCGTGGAAGACCCCTCGGTTGGGGAAGTCGTGTAACAGGGCATGCTTGGGAGAGCGAGCTGCTGGCAGCGGCGGCCAGCAGGACCGCGTCGAACAGACTGGACGGGCGAACGAAGTGGCAGAAGGTGGACAAACGTGGCAGACGCTGGGCGGCGACGAAGTGAGACCGCGTTGCGGTCCCCGCGACAGCGTGGCGTGCGGCCACGGCCGTCTGCCAAATGATGAGTGGTTGAATGAGCGGAGCGTGCTGGCGGCTGGAGTGAGAGCGCCGCACGCTCTCAGTTGTAAATTTGCCAAGAGGGCGAATAGTGGATCGCGTCTTCAGGAGGAGACGGCGGTCAAAAAGAAGGCGTCCGAGGACAGCGCGACGCGTGACACGGACGCGGTGATTGACGAGCAGATCGGTAGCGAGGACGACTACGTGCTGCGAGCGACTCACGGCGCTCAACGGGAGCGAGACTAGGACTGCAGCGGCGGTCCAAGTTCGGCGTGTGGCTGCACGAGGGTAGGCGCCCGAGGCGTGCGCCCGAGTGGTCTGACGAGCGACCAAGTCGAAGGCTCTGCCGAGTGTTGACGGAGAAGCAGACAGAGGACGAGTAGTGCTAGTGATCGATTGAAAGGAAAATAAAATAGGTGGCGCTGCCCGTACGGACACACACCGGCGCTAGGAGATACGGTTGTCTCCTGGACAGCCTGACGGACTTTGGCATCTGGACGGCGAAGACGTCCACGCAGCGGAAGAGCAGCGCGAGCTGTTTTAGAACTATCACCGTCCTCTCAACCTACGTGTTTTAGAAAGTCATCAATTATCACACAAATACATGTACAATATCACAATACTTTCATAGGATTACATGTACCGGTATTCATGTTTACTTCCGCCCTCTTCCAGTACGTCGCCAAGAGAGGTGTTGGCTCGCTGCTGTTGGAACGATAGTTGTTCCTGTCACAGTCTCGATCGATCCTGGCAAAGCGCAACCCGCATCATGTTTTCGGCTGGCTCGTTGCTCCTTTCGCGTTGACCACAAACCAAGACCGGAAGGTTTCCGGCTATCCCTTACGATACCGTGATTAATATCCAGGTCGTGGGCTTCGCGAAACAACAAGAACCTGCAAACGATTTAACTGTACATGTATCGTGATAGCCCGTCTCACAATGAATAGAAGCAAGGACTTCGTGAACGAAGAACACAATGCATCGTCACCCGAAATGCTTGAGGCTCAGACGCTCCGCTTCGTTTTGCCCGGCTCACCGTCAGCGCAACGTTCGGCTTTGAAGCTGCATCGGTATCTTGCAAGGTCGCCATCTGGGAAGCGCAGCAAAGCTCATGATAGTTCCGTCCTGGCAATCCGTAAAGCCTGGCGCTCACTTGACAAAAAGCACCATGGCCGGCGGGTCGCTCTTCCAGGTGGGGCAGGCGGTCGAGTTCTGGCGGGTGCTGGTGCATCTGAGCATCTTGGCGTTCTGCCTCGTGCTCTTTGAGAAGGCGTTGCATCGCATGGAGCACCGATTCCCTGCGTCCGACAAGTACCAGCACATGCTGAAGAAAGTCTATCGTGAGCTCATGGTGCTCGGTCTCATCAGTCTCGGGCTCAAGATCCTCAAGGAGAATCCGGACATCGACAGTGAGAGCAAGACGATGCTCGCGTTCCAAGTGGCCGACCTGACCATCTTCTTCTTGGCGCTGGCGCT
>KE581256.1:0-27902 GCA_000443045.1 Phytophthora x cambivora | reverse complement strand
CGCCGCAGACGTGGGAGGGGCTCGACAACTTGCCCGAGTACAGCCACGTCGTGCAGATGGGACGCGAACGCAAATACCCGACCCAGTCGGAGCTGAAGAATGCAGTCAAGGTCGGACCGGGCCGCGCTGGGGCAGCACTTCTCGATCTGCTTTCGAGACTGATGGAATATGGTGAGTGTCGTCTGCTGAGCAGGTATCCGCGCAGCAATTTCGATGGACTTGTTGCTGATTTTTTATTTTCTTGTATGTGCGTGCAGACCCTGAAACGCGCATTACGGCGAAGGAAGCGCTCGAGCACGAATACTTCAAGGAGATCGTATGTGTTCCGTGACTAGTGCTGCTCGTTTTTAGGGTCTAACCGTGATGTCTGATGTCACTTCTTATAGGAGCCTGAACCACGGGACTGGGCCTTCGACGAACCCGGCAAGGAGCCTGTTTCCTTCCGCACGCAGACGGTGGAGCCCGTGGCAGAAGAAACTCTCCCGTGGAAGAGCAAGAAAGACGGCGCACCCGGAGCGGATGGCAAACCTGCTGATGTCGGAGCTGGCAGCCCTCACCGAGACGGTTCCAGCAGCCGCCATAATGACCACCGCGGGCGTGACGCACCGTCGCGAAGCCGCAGTCACCATAATTCACGAGAGGCGCAGCAGCAACCTCAGCGGCGCAGCGATCGTGGAAATGCTGGAGACTCTACCGCCCGAGACACGAGAAGCAGAGGGCCTCCTGCTGGGGGTAATGCGCAAGCCGCTGGAGGATCTGCGTGGAGAGACCGCAGTACTGGTCGTACTGGTGGGGCTGCGGCACCTAATGCTGGCGCGGTTACAGGAGCCAAGCGACCAGGTGGTGGCGAGCGCCCCACGAGCGCTTCCACTTCAAATCGCCCTCGAAGCCCAAAACAACCTCGGCGCCGGTGAAGGAACGGAAGCGGACCATGTCCGCGCGCTCTACGAATTAGGCTGAAGACTTACATTACAGCAAAGAACATTTCACATCGAAAGTGTCTGTATTAGGCATTTCGTTTACAGCACTGGTATAGCTCCTTCGTCCAATTCTTAAGCACGAAATATTTCCATTACTTCTTCGGAGTGGTGTCGGCCAGCAAGCGCTCAAGGTCGACAATGCTTTCCACCAGCAGCTCCTTGAGTTGAGGAAGATCGTCGCGGTAGCTGGAGAGCTGGAAAGCGGAACCTTCTTGCTCAATTCCGTATCCGATGCCGTAACAGTCCTCGTTCACTGGTCCAAAGCTGCCACCCTCAAGTGCCGGGCTGGACAGTGTGCTGGTTGACAGGATAATCTTGCTCATGGTTTGGTGGGCCGGCAACGTGTAAAATTCCGGCACAGCAATTCCCTGCAACTCGGCCATCGCTCGCAGCGCAAAGAGATGGCGGTCAAAACCCTGGCCCATTACACCGTTCTTGGTCAGCTCACTGTGCTTTGTCACGGCTGCACGCAGGGCATTGGCTTTGTCGGAGTCCGACGCAGATGCATTGGTCATTGTGCGCACGAACGCCACAGCTTCGTTCGTGCAGCTACGCACAGTTTCCGTACGACCGTGTTTAAACGCAGCAGTACTTGCGCTCTCGTAGGTCGCCACAAACTTCTGGTGCAGTTTGAAGTGCGCCAGTTGGATAGTCATCTGCATGAGCCCGTCCGTGCCAATGTTGTACTTCTTGCCAACAGCGCGAGTCACGGGGCTCTCTGCGCACGCGACCAGCAAGCTCGAAGTCCACTTATCGTACGTCTTCTTCGCCTCATTCAACAACTGCTTCGTCTCACCGTTGACATCCCACGTGAGCTCCTTGGGCTTAGCTTGGCTGTTCGCCTTCAGCACCGGGTACTTGACGCTGTCGCCGTACAACTCGTTGAGGTAGCGCAGCACAGCCACGCCGTCTCCCCAGGCGTGTTCGAAGTTCACCGAGGCCGTGCCGTTCGCAGCGACAATCAGCTGGAAGCTCTTGTCGAACCAGTGGTTGGTGCCGTCGCCCACCAAGAACGTGCGACTCACTTCCTCAGGCGTCGCAGGAGACTCGTGCTCCAGACTCACCACAAACAACGCGCTATCAATCTGCTCCAGCGACGCCTTGTTGACGCCTCCACTGGCCTCCAGTTTCTGGCGAGCATTGGCCCACGCATCCCGGTTCATGGTGGTCATGAGCCCCATCCCGGGAGCTTCGGGCGTGCTCTTCGTCAGCGGCTCGGCCAAGATGGCCTCAATATTAGCCAGAATCTGCTCGTCCGGCACAGCTCCTCCGTCTGCCGTTAGAACATCAAAGGTGTAGAACTTGGTGCCTCTCTGCACGACGACGTGCTTGGACCCCGGCGACACCTTGAGCTCGTCTTGTCCGAGCTTGGGCAGCCTCGTGCTGGAGAACAGGTTCTTGTACTGGGACATGTCCAGCGGGTACGCGCCGAGCGCCGCCGCTCCATAGAAGCTCACGCTCTCGGGCAAGAGCTTGCAGAAGTACTGGAAGGCCTTGGTCTTGCTGATGTCGGGCTTGGTGTGGAAGATATCGGGCTCCAGCTTCTTGTCGCGCAGTGTGCGGTGCACGCGCACACTGGAGGCGATGAGCGACGCCGCGCGCTGGCTCTGCGCGTTCTTGGCGGGCACGGGGTCCATCTTGAGCTTGATCTGCGGGTTGTAGTTGACGGGCAGCGGCTGCCGGTCGCGCAGGTACATCTCGAGCCACCACTGGTTGATGTACGACGTGTGCTTGTTCTCGGCGTCGCGCGCCACCAGCGCGCGGTGCAGCTCGGGCCCCACGCCGCTCTGGAAGGTCTGGACGGCGCGCCGCGTGTCCGCGAGCTGCTGCGCGCTCACGACGGGCTCCACGGCGGCCAGGTAGCGCGCTAGGGAGTCCTCGAGCTTGGGGATGGGCAGGCGCGTGAGGCTCTTCTGGAAGTGGTAGGTGGGGATCACGGTGTCCTGCACGTAGCCGCCGGCGGACGAGAAGGCGCGGCGCAAGGCCGGCGCCGCGCGCACGCGGGCAGCGGTTGAAACCTGCATCAGTGTAGTGTAGTGTGTGCACAGCGGTGAGCGGATCCCGGAGTGTGCGTAAGATCGTCCGTCACGGCCGTTGACGTACGCTTCAACACGTCGGATTATGGTTAGAACCCGACGTGCTTCAACTCGTAGTTTACGAGACGAGGTTAGGTGAATAGCATGGCGAATTTGTTGCTGTTGTTCTCTGAAATTTATTTCAGTCAGAGTCAGAGCTAAGGAGGGATCCGAGTGGACGTCCTACAGAAACCGCCCTCACTTCCGTTTCCACTATCCTCGCATATCCTGTTCAAACCGATCATCACANATCAAATCGTTTCAACGAGTAGAGTGATGGTCACAAGGTTGAAGTGGGGCGTGTGCACACACGAGGTGGTGGTGCAGCCAACGCTGGCCAACTCCACAAAAACCAGCGCCAAGCCACTACTCGCCGCCGAGTCATCGCCGACGACGCGCTCACTCGGTGTTGATGAATCATCAGATGATGATGCAGTGGCTTGACCTCTTCCTTGAGATGAAGGTGATCCCCGTAGCATCGCCCAAAGGTCAGCGATTGAGTGCGAAGATGTAATGGCTGTGCTTTGCCGAAGAACACCCGCATAATCAATCTGAAGTGCATATCTACCCGTTATGGCGTGCGTTAGGAAGAATAGCTTGTAATTAATTGCTAAAAAAATAGGTTCAAGCGATGCAACAATTAATGCAAGCTTAGTGGTGCTACCGCTAGAACTGCGCACAGAATGTGGGCGAATCCCTGTGCGAGGCGGCGCCATCCAGGTGTCTGTTACAGGTGCCACCTGATCATCCGCCGCTTCGTGTCCATCTTCACGTCGGCGCCGTCGGTGCTGCCGTGCTTGCACATCGGTTGGAGCCCAATACGGTGCCCACGGCTCTGGTCATCCTCGATATGATCTCGGTCCTGCCGCTGCCGTTCGTGGTCCGCCTCTGGGACGACCTCGGCGAGAGTCGCCAAGCTTGTTTTGTGCCTTCGGTCATAGAACCTGTGTATTTTAATGCCCCGGGAAAGAAGATTGAAATCCGGGTACCGGAAGTGGGGGCGGTTTCTGTACATGTATTCCTCAGAAACACTATGACCTGGTAATTTATGGGTGATATGTAATATTAGTTCATAAAGGTTTCGTGGAAAACCCATGCAAGAACTCTACAGTTACTTTCATGAAACATAATACCCGCTGAATATTATAAATTACTGGGATGTTGCTTGTAACGTCCACCTCGTCTAGGTACGACTTTTGGAGGTTGCGCGAAGGGAAGCACTTCTTAATTTAGGAATCTTAAATACGTAAGAGTTGCCTGCACAATAGCCAATCAAACTCATAGGTAATTTATATATTGGTTAGTTTAACTAAGATTAGCAAGTACTGATATGGTTTGCTGCTACTTTGTTCACGTGGCGCGTCCCTCCACCAAAGTGCATTTAGAACTGGTTTGGGTCTATACTTGCATTTTAAACACAGTGACTGGCACGATGCAGATGGTGCGGCTGCGAAGCAGGCGCACCAGATGCTCCTCTTGGTCAATGGTATGTGCCACGAAGAAATGTAAAACCACTGGCGATGGTAGAGAAAAAAATGTAGAACCATGTACGACAAACAATACAGTTTCTAGCAACTTTCTAAATTTTTAGAGCTTCATCGTGCGAAGGGCGACTTTGTTCACATGTAGATTACCTGGCGTACGCACAACAAACCTTACTAGGGCTTCGTGAAGGCTGGGATAGGAGTTTTGAATTACGAGATAGACAACATGTATTAGCACGCCCGGGGAAACGTAGTTCGTAAGAACATGCTTTGCTTTGCTTTGTGGTTTAAACACATACACATAGTAAAATAAAATAGTACTTTTCTGGTCACCGTACTATTACCATTGAGGTTTTATGTGGCCCACATAATGCCGTATCGGCCAATCCAAATCCAGTAATTCCGATAAACGTTCCGATATCAACTTAACAAGCAATTAAACCTGGATTGGAAACGGTCAACTCGCGCGTCGTACGACGGGCTTACGGATGGCAGGGCTGAAGCAGATAGCCTAACTAACTTATCCTGAAAGTCCCGTCTAATATCGCTTCATATTGAATGAATTACGACAAAAAACATAACCACGTCCAAAATATTGGCTTAACCCACCGGCGACCGTTATCCCGACTTTGCTGGGATAAGAAAAAACCTCGGGGGAAAGTGCCGGTTCAAGCCATACAGGTGGTTAGGGTAACTGCGACTCTTCAAGATCCCGCCGAGAGCGTTTTGACCAATGCGATCTGTTTGCGGATTTCTCACCTTGAAAGGTAGATGGACATGGGTGCCGGACTCCCGCGCCACCATTGGCCACCGCACATGCATATACACCCGCAGATTGCCAGGTGCCCGCGAAGGATTAGCGCTTCTCCGCTATGGTAAAATTCTGAGTTGATAGGATGCACCGCTCACTAATGTTAACTTTCTTTTCCCTTATATCATTGCCTTCTATAGATGCCTTCACACGCGCGAGGTACGCTGGTCGAGGAGCTACGAGTACGGCTCTGCCGGTGCCACTGCGAAGACCGAGTTGTTTCGATCGAGACCTGGACGCTCCTGTTCGTGGAGGAGCCCGACCGCTACTTCGGCAATGTACGTGAGGCGTCAGGGCTACTGGGACTTTAGTAGAAGGGAGGCTGACGCTGAGAGATGTTGTGGACTCGGTAGGTGTGCGAGCTGGACACCATCTTCAACCCACACAAGGTAAGGCGGCGTCTTGGCAGCTTTGGCGTTCATATCTAGGGGCTCATGCTGGTGGTGTTGTTGTCGACAGGCGTATTACATTCAGAACGAGCTGTTCACCGGCTACTCCCGGCAGGAGTTGAGCAAGGAGGCGATCTTGCGCATCTGCGCCTACCTAAGCTACGTGCTCCCACCGCTGAAACCGTGCGGGTGCTGACACTTCACCCTAACGCGAGTCGAATCCACAGCGAATGTCCGAGCGCGATGTCGAAGGCACGACGGTGGAAACAAGCGGCAGGGAGGACGCCAAGAGCACGACAGGGACAGCGGGGTGTGGCAAGACTCCAAGAATGACAGATACAACGGCGGCTTGAAGCATGGAGACTTCATGGTCAGCTGAGGTCTGGTTACGGAGCCCCCGATGCCGTACGTCGACTCGAGTAAGCTCGTCTGCTACGAACACTTCATCTTGTATTGGGTTCTCTAGACCTCGTATGACAGCTCATGGGACGACAGCGGCTTCATTACGCTGTCAAACTCAACTGCAGGTCGAAGTTGATTAGAGTTGTGATTGATTTTCATGTAATTAATACATAGTTGTTGGTTTGACCCTCGGCGGCAATGTTAGAGTAGTGATCATAGTTACTGCATCGACCATCTTGGTTCAGCTGCGTACAGGTGAAAACCCCGAAGGGAGCTGCTGTAAGTCATCGGAACCTGAATTGTTTTCAGTAACTTCCACCGCTTGCAAAACGAATTTCGGCGCGTATTACGATGCCGCGGACACACTCGTGTTGCCAGCGCCACCATACGTAGATGAGGTAGCTTCATGCACAAAGCACGCATTGCCAAAACCACATCTTCTTCGAACACAGTGTCGTGGCAAAATAAAAGGGTGGCGGAGCTGATAAGGGAGCTGGGTTGAGCCAACTTCGAGTCTGGATCAGCACTGATAACAGTATCGCTGCCTTCAGCAATATTGCGGGTGTCTGTGGTGACGACGCTGATCTTGAGCAAGTGTGGAAAGCGCGATGCCCTAGACGCAATCAGCTCCATACCTCTAGAGGCCAGGTCACGTTGGATCTCAATACCAACCACACGAAATGCTTGCGTTTGCAGAGCGATTTGAGCGAGAACATTTCCCACGTCGGATCCAGCATCCAGAAACACGTCATTCAGTTGAATATTCGCTTCTTCGATCAGCATGGACACCCCAGCCATTGTAATCTCCCCGGTATTTAGCTGACGTTCACTCGCGCGCACATGACGCCTGGTGAGTAGGAAGAATAGTCCTTCAGTGGCGTTGTAGGTTTCTTGCGGTGATAGGATCGAAATGGTATGTGGTGAAGGCGAAAACCGTAGAGGAGACGCGGCTTTGGATTCCAAATGCAGTCCTGCTCGGTGTCGTGGCGGGCGGAAATAGCGTGGGGGGAAACTCAGCACGTTATTGCCATATCGTCTCTTGAGCGCCTTGATTCGTTGTTGCAGTTTGGTTGCGCTCCATGTTGACGGCCTCATGTCTTTCCCCACTGACACCCAGTCGATTCGTCTTTCCGCTTGCTCGTACACCACCGCGAGCTGAATGAGTTGGCGATCCTCTTCATCTGAAAAGTCGGCCATTTTTCGCTTCGGATACCGTCTATACAAACTCAAGTAAAACGACCCTTTGGGTGTTCATACTGAAACCGAGTTTATTTTTTTGGATTTGTAAGTCAACGTTGGGTCGCTGTCGGCTGAGTCAATGTAGACTCGTTCAGAGTCGACGTTGACTTCGCTATTACTGAAACTAGTACGTTTGAGTCAATGTCGACTTGGTTTAAGTCCATGTTGACATCGCGATCAATAAAACAAACGTATTCGAGTCAAAGTTGACTCGCTCTAAGTCATCGGTGACTTGGAAATGTGTATTCATTCATCGTTACACAGCAGCACAACTACAGCAGGATGGCACTCTCAAACGCAGCCAATGCTTCCATAATCTTCGCGCATACACACACGTATCTGCCGTGGTCCATCGAGTGAATGACGGTACCTGTCTTGTCGTGGACCAACTCATTTCTTTTCTCCCAGAACTCGACCGCAAGCGCCTTGAACTCTTCAGCGTCCGCCGTCTTTGATCCAAACGCCTTTTTACCCAGAATGAAGTCGCGCTTCTTCTGCATTGTGCTCATGTTACCTACATTTTTTCAGTCCAGAGACAATGGAAGTCAATACAATTTCACGCTATGCTTGAACATACTCAAGTACAGCTCTAGCCTAGCGATGGTGTCTTGCAATCCGCTGTTCTCCGTTTTCACCACCTCTAGCGCAGCCTTCATCGATTCCAACTGCGTTCTCACTCCATCCCGTTCTGCTTGCATCGCCGCCCTATCTTCCTCGATCCGGTTGCGGTTGGCTTCGAGCTCTTTAAACGCAGCTGGGCACCCGTTGTTCTTGAACTGCTCTTCCAGGAGCCGGGTCTGGCGCTTCATTTCATTCAAAATCTTCGCCTGCCTCAGCGATATTCGGCCTCCTTGTTGCTTCTCTCGACTCGACTTCTCTCGTTTCTTTTTATCCGCGTCCAACTGCTCCCGCTCCCGTTGCAGGCGATGCGTTACGTTCTGGAGATGCCGGCCCTCCTCTTTGAGCTTGGCCTCATGAGATTGCAGCTCCTCGGCTTTGACTTGTAGTTCTTCCTCCTTGCTCTCCATATTCTTCTCTCGCGTGGCCACCTCGTTCTCCCGGTCCTCCAGCGTTTTCTTGCGCTCGTCCACCTCTCTCGTGAGGTTGTTCATGTCTTCGTGCACATCCTGGAGTTTCTTAGCATGGCTAGCCAGCGCCTCAAGTAGATTGTCTGCGTGCGTGGTGACGGATTGCTTCGACAAATTCAACTCAGTTTCCACATGGGCAAGTTTGTTGCGCAAGCCACTTGAAATCGCCTTCTCCTCGGCTAGTTTTGCAGCCGTCTTCTTCTACTCATGCGCTATCACGGTACATCTGTCGTCACCACTGCTATCACCACTGCCATCATTCCTGAGTTCGGTCAGCTCCTTCGCAGCGGCTGCTAACTGCTCCTCTAATTTCCTTGAGCGTGCTTGTTCCTCCTCTAGCTGTCGAGCCCCTTTCTGCTTCTCTTCATCCAGCTTCTCTCGGAACTGCTGCAGTGCTTGCGAAATGGTATTTTCAAGATGCGCATACCCCCTCGCAAAGGGTGGGTTTGCAGGCTCCGAGCTGGGACACCTTCCTCCTGCACGACCACGGTTGTCTGCAAGATTGGAGGCCCTCGAGCTTGGTCTGATGCTAGCGATGCTTGGTTTCTGGCTGCGGTAAGCTGCTGAGCCGCGTGGATGGCGCATTGCTCGATCGCCAGGTGCTCGGCTCCGCCACGTTGCGATAGCTTCGTCGAACCCGATCCAGCGGTCGGCGCGTGTGCGTCTGCTTTCAGGGCTTGGTCCGCTAAGTAAACCTCGTAGAACTCTTTCAACAGCGCAGGCTCGTGACGCTGGAGCTCTTCTGGGTTGTTTTTGAACGCCTTGAATTGAGTCAACTTGCTCAAAGCCTCGTAGTCCACGTCGTTGTCGCTGCTCCTAGCAGCTGTGTATTTCTCCGCCCACACACGCTTCTGGTAGACTGCCATCTTGTAGTAATCACCTGCCTTGCGCCGTGGGCCTTGCCGGTGCTCGCCCTTTTCGTCTGCGATCTTCTTTTGTAGAGCCAAGCACGTGGACCGGAGCGCGTGCTTGGGTACCAGGGGAGTCATCTCTTTCATCTCGAGTCGTCGCCTCGTCCTCCGATGCACTTGCGGCGCCCAACTCGCGCGTCGTCCCGTTGGATCCTTCGCCAGTCTTCTTGGCAGTCTTCCTCTGCTTACGGGGGCTTGGCGAAGTGTCTCACCCCCCCTTCTTCCGCTTCTGCTTGGCATTGCCGGTGGCAGGCGTGGTCTTGGCAGCGTTTGCTGACTTGTCAGTGGGCGAGCTCGTCCGCTTTGTCGCTGGCTTGTCCGTCGCCTTTGCAGCTTTCTTGCTCCTCGTCATGGGTTCGTAGTCGACTTGGTGACTCAATGATAGATGTACGAGTAGATGCACATGGTTGTCTTTACAAAAATATGAGGAAGTGTTGAGATAAGCGCCAACACAAGAGTGGATACATCAAATTAGAGATTTACTGAAGCTACCAGTCACCTCTTCGACATTGCCGGAGCACGTTAGCGATCACGCATAAACTCTTCCAGCGTGATGATGTAGGCGCGCGGCATATTGACGGTGGTCAGCTCGTTATCGATGTGCAGCTCATCGACGGTGTCCACCTCGTTGTCGGGGCGCGGCTCCTCCGGTGCGTTGTGTCTCCAGATGTTGAAGTACTCCACGAAAGTGCGACCACATATAGCGTGGCCAACACGATTAGCTCGTTCCAAGAGCTGTGTTGCTTCCGCTATGCCAGGGGGCATTCGAACGCAGCAACCGCAAGCTTGTCCGAGGGAATGTGCAGATCCTGATAGCGCTCAAAATCATCCATACGAAGGTTGCAGTTGTCGACGATAACGATATCCACGCCACGATCAGGGCTGCGCCACAGGAGTTCTCTGCATTGCTCGACCTACCTACGAACTGTAACCGCTTGAACCTAACCAAGCGCTCAACCAAAGGTCAAAGGTCAAAGGTCAAAGCAGCAGCAACAACTTTACTATGCAAGGCAAGTTGCTTACATGTATTACGTGCTCAGATACTACCACACACACAAACGCCCTAATGCTAGTACATGTAAATACTCACTTGGAGTGCTGGACAAACGTCGCAAGTAGGCGACCGTTTTCATCGTTCTGCCATTGAGCATTCCATTTTCAGTGGACCAATAGGTACATGATCCTTCAATGCACTCTTGTATATGAAGTATGGTTCAGATAAGATATGCAACACTGCCCTGATAGCTGGTTTGCAAGAAAACCCTAGAATAATGGCCACCCTCGAGTCTCTTGAGGTCTCGGGCATAAGTATAAGCAAGAATCAGCGCTTATTTTCAAATTCGCCACGCACTGCTCASCCCCMCCCCTCCGCCGCYCCCACGCATCATCGYYRCCATGAACATTCGTCAGAASWTTGCTTCGGATGGCAGCATCATCTTCTTCGCCGCTGTGGCCGAAGAGCAAGCGAACGCGTGGAGAGCTATGGCCCGCCCCGTCGACATCTGGTTCACCGACATCCTCGACAACGTCGTGGAGGATCGAGGTCGTCTTCAGTCTCCAGTGCCTGATCAAGAGGCACGCACCATGGAGCGCATGCTGCAACGATTCTACAAGACTTTCATCCCTGATTAGGAAGCCAACGATTTGCGCTGGGTGAAGATACCTGCTGGCATGGGTGACCTACCTGTGCGCCGCGAGTTTCGACCAGGTGATGATCCCCTCGATGCTGCCGCTATTCCTGGTGGAATGTTTGTCGCTGTGGATGACGACACGTGCTTTTACGTGTATGGGTGGAACCACAACGTTGCTCTCCGGTCCAACCGCAAAGAGATCAAGCTGAACAAAGGTGACGTATTTTTTATCGTGGCGATTTGATTTTTGCCCCCGTCGGCAACGACACCAACAACGTGTGTATTCATGCAGACCCCGCCACGCCGACGTCGGACCGTCTCGAGAATCATCAACCCATCATCGTCCCAACGGTCAATGACACTGCTCGGATGGACGACCCATTCTGCTTTGCGTGGAATTGCACGTTCCGGGGTTCCGGGACCATAGCGGTTCGCCACCACCTGACTCGCTTCATCGGATTCCGCTTTCACGATGCACCCCGTACTGGGGCGTAAGCTGAGTTGCCAAGCCGTGCAACCTGATGACCACCTGGCGCCTTTCGATTAGTTTTTCCTTCTGCCTGTTAGACAATGCAACTAGGGCACAATATATTTCTTGTTGTCTACATGTTGTTATTCTGGTAATCTGCTGTCCGATGGTAGCAAATCATAGTTTTAGGAAAGTATGTGTTTCATGTGAGTTCCTTGTTTCCAGCCAATTCGCTTTGGTATCTCCACTAATACTGCTTGAACTTCACGGAGTTAACTGAAGTTATATACTGCTGCTGTAGTCTTTGAATTGTGGTACAGCTAAGAAGTTCCTGCCAGCCTTCCTCATTGAAATAAAAGAGAATGTTTTGCTATCCGCCGAAAGCGTTCGGAACAACTTCATCTTATATTTCACCGTGCTCAAGAATCCTCAAGTTTAGTGTGTTGTGCAGTGTGCAACACCAACAGGTCAGTACCTAAAGAAGACCAGGGTGCTGCTACACCGGCAACAACGCGTACACTTCACCCCAACTCAGGATCAGGTCGCCACACCCACGCATCCGATTAAGCACTTGCAGTTTGGGGCGCGCAATGTGAGTTCTGACTAAGACGAGACCCA
This sequence comes from Phytophthora x cambivora, assembly GCA_000443045.1. Lineage (NCBI taxonomy): Eukaryota > Oomycota > Peronosporomycetes > Peronosporales > Peronosporaceae > Phytophthora > Phytophthora x cambivora. Next base: position 15,805 of record KE581256.1, on the reverse strand, counting down.
GTACTGTATACCATTGCAATTAGCTTAATCACTATGCTTGGGGGTCTCCGCAAACACGAATTAATTCCGACATTGCAGATACTATGTCTGGTAGATCTGTTGTTTCAATCTTCTGCTAAGCGATTCGATAACATGTATGTAGTTGGAGCGCAACGCTATTATTAAGTACCTTAACCTCATGGGGCACTTCAAAGTGCCAACATTAATTCTGGCGAAACTCCGCTTGAACATCCGCAAGATGCTGCACTTCGGTGTCTCGACGAGCACGGTGGTCAGTCAGTATACAGGCTACCACTTCTTCCACATATCGTGCTTCTGCTCCAGCTGTTTCTCCCCGTGCCGCCATCCAGCGTCGGCGCATCGCTTGGAAAGTATCGTCAGCATGTCCTATGGTTTCGGCCTCTGCACCCGAACGACCAAGCTACAAGGCGTTTCGGGCGGCTTGGACAACGTTTCCGAATTCACCTTGCTCGACCGAGATTGCGCGAGTCATAGCAGGTATGGCTTCTCTCCGAGCCCGATGAGCTTGCTCTGCAGCAGTTCTTGCATCCATGCATGCACCTATAACAGCACATTAAACATCAATACTGCGTCCACATCATAGTCTCAAGAACAATTGCACCGCAATACCCACACAGAAAAGCAACCGAAGAAGAAAGAAAAGTGAGACTGACACAGCGTTACCGTTAGAAATGACAGAAGCTGATCTTCAACAACTAGCCAGTAAATTCACCACAACAACTATTGCAGAGATCTACATTTTCACTAAATCGCAGCTTCTCATTGCAAATTCATTTTTGATGCACTACTTACCATTGCACATACACACACCACGACACCGACTTACAACAACGACCAAAAGTGCTTAGGATTGACATGCGTATGACCGTTGCTAGTTTACAGACAAGAAGTGATCACAAGCCTGTTACATTTCGTTTGAAGTCGAAAGGCTTGCACGTATTCGCGGAAACGTCAGCTTTTAAAATGAAGCGCGAGCAATTGGAAGCACAGGGCGAGGTAGCAGATAGGAAGCCACAACAGCAAAACCAAGAAACGTTATATTAAAACTAGGCATCGTTCGACATACATTTGTAGAAGGAATGATAAATAATTCAAAATCAAACATAACATTCAATTCTGGTCGAAAGGCACTTTCTCAACATCGGAACTTGTACTCACCGCCTTGAAAAGTAGCATGCACGACCGCATTAATCTTCGTCGCGACCTTGGAAAACTCACACATTGATCTTGTCTCGGCAAGCCACGCATCACCCGGATAACAACTGGACATGCCAACGGCTAGTTATCTGGCAGTGGGGATGGCTTGGGCTGTTTAAACGAACGAGCATGGACAGCCATGCGTTGGCGCAGCTCCAGCAGTTCGCGACCTACTCATAAACACGATGCCGCACATTAGACAATCGGTAATATTCAATACACCACCAAACTGCATTTCGTACGGCGTTGCATCTTCTCTCGGAGAAGAGCGAGAGCCAGTGTGCCATGCGCTGGGACGAGTGAGGGCTCTTTGTCGCCGTGCGAAGTGACGCCTGGTTTGTGTAAACAGCGAAGGTCTGTTCACTCAAGATGTACACACGAAACCTGATGAGTGCGTAGCGCATGACCAGTAATTCCTCGTCGTGCAGACGGTAGTTCCACCTGCCGGCTTCAGCTGACGCGACTGGTAACTCACCACTCACTCGCGTCCCTCGTCGTCAAACTGCATGAGGGTGCAACCAATCGCGAAGTCGCTGGCGTCGCACACCACGTGGAAGGCCTTCGAGTGGTCGGGCAGCATCAAGAGGACAAGCTCGTCATCACCGCGTCAAAAGCCGTCTGGTGCTCAGGACGCCACGACCACGCGGCGTCTGCCTTCAGAAGCTACGACAACGGACGGATCGTTGCCGCGAAGTTCTTCGAGTAGTGGTGGAGGTACGTCACGAGACCAATCCACCGGCGGAGCTGCTTCTGATACTGAGGCGCGGGCCAAGCGCAGATGGCTTCAATCTTCTCCGGGTCAGTACGGACACCTTCCGTGCTGACGTAGCCCGAGCACGGGGATCTCGGGAGTGCAGAAGATGCACTTCTTCAAGTTGGCCGTTCCCCCTCATCATTTCGAACACCTACCGCAGGTGTTGATGCATCTTGACATCCGTAATGCCGCCCGCGGCACGACTGTGAATGAAGATGTCGTCGAAGTAGCGAGGCGCAAAGTCTCGGTACGGCTGTAGCAGATTCGACACCATGCGATTGAAGGTGGCAGGGGCGTTCTTGAGCCCCTGTGGCATCACGAGCCATTTCCAGAGCATTCCACTGGGCGTGCTGACGGTAGTCAACGGCACGTCGGCTTCGCGCATCAAGATCTGGTAGAAGACATCCATTTAGTCGATGGCGTTGCTGGACATGGCGTCGAGCACCATGTCTTTCCTCGATATCGGCGTCTGCGCCGGGATGGTGACATCGTTGAGCTTGTTCAAGGCGTGGACGATCCGCCATCCGCCGGTTGCTTTCTTCACGCAGAACGTCGGGCTGGAATACGAGGACAGACTCTCACGTACGTGGTCGGTTTGCCGGCGACCTTCGAAGAAAGCGTCGATCGCTTCGACTTGATCACGGGGAAGCGGCCACTACAGGTCGAGGCGACTCCGACGTGTTCTTTGTCGTTTCGTTCATTTCGTCCTTGCGGTTCGCATCCACCGTGCAGTTTGCCTCCACCGCGCAGTTCGTCTCTGTCGTGCAGCCCCCCCNCCCCGCCGTGCTGTTTGTCTCCGCCGTCTGTTTTGCACCGCCGTGTCGTTTACCTCCACTATGTAGTACACCCCTGTCGTCTCCTTTGCCACTGTCACGCTGTTCTCCTCCAACGTGTCCTTCAACCTCCTCTGTGTTGTTCGTTTCCATCGTGCAGCTCGCATGCGCCGCGGTCTTTGCCTCTTTAGTGTCCTTCGTCTCCACTGTGTCCTTTGCATCCGCCGTGGACTTCACCACTTGTGCGCAAGCCTGGTACGCAAGACCAGTTCAAACATATCATCGACTACAGCCCATCAGCAGTATGGTTGTCCCAATTGCTGGTACGGTGCCCTCCGCTGCTACGGCTATCGACGCCTTCCATGACAAGAAGATCTTTGGATGAGTCGACTTCACACAGGGCTTCTGGTAGATATCCCTGGATAAAGCTATCCGGGAGATGTGTTCGTTCGTTACACCAGAAGGAGGCTTTTTCACCGAGCCGGGTCCCGCAGGGAGTCATTATTGAACTTTATATGCTGGAACATCTCTTGGACTTGAAACAATGAAAATCTGGATAAAACCCGAATAGATTACGAATAAATTACAGTCGGATGTTCCAATACTTAGGTCCAGTGGAAAAACGAAGGGTTGCGTTGTTCCATTGGAATATATTTTTAGACCAGCCGGAATTCATACGTTTTCTGTCATGTTTTGTTCCAAAACGCCAGGATCTAAATTTCTCTATGGCTTCGGCCCTGTATTTCCAGAGTCAAGTGCAAACCAAGTTGGCTCCTTTAATACCCCACTCAGCTTTGGTGTGCGTAGCCGGCGTCATTTTGTTGGCGCCCATCATGGCGGAATTCCTGGAAACACTTAGAGATCATCCGCGATACAAACTTCACGCTCAACATGGCCAAGTCTTCGTTGTTCAAGTTGGAGATATTGTAGTGCGCTCTCCAATCTGCCTCTGCCAGCCACAGTCGCCGTCTTACAGTATTTCGTCTGTGGGATGAACTGGCTGCATGATTATCTTCATGGCTACGCTTCGGGTAAGCCGAGGTCGTGGCACGCCTTGACAATGAGAAATGCCCTATTCTCCACTACCGCCGAGTTGAGCTCGGAGTGCTTGAATAAACCACCCATGTACACAATCATCTGATGTTGTTGCTCATCCACGGGGAACGATGCATTCCAGTATCGTACTTGGGTAACGACAATGCTGTATCCGTTAGTGGACGTGTCAGTAAAGAGAAGCAGCTCAGCATCGAGGTCCGGTAAGGATATGAGCGCAGAGTCAGCGACCAAGGCCACTACCGATGCATACACATTTCCTCAGCAGGTGTCCAGGTTTTTGCCACGTTCAACGCATTGCGGTTGCATCGACCGATGCGATCGCGCTCCGGGTTCAATTTGTCATGTAGTGTAGAAATACCTTCTTTTTCGTCCAAATGGTGTTCGTCTCTATTGCGATCACGCGAATCTCGTTGCGCCAAGTGTAAAGCTGGAGAAACATGTTTGCGATCGTCTTCAACGCTGGACAATGTCCTTGGGTGGCCTCCAGTATACTATTGAGCGCATTACAGGAGAAACCAATGTCTGGGCAGACATAATATCCTCGCTGGCATACACAGGACATCGTGAGTGTTGCTGAGGTACGGGATCTGGATTCCCAGTAAGTAAAAGAACGGATCGCCCGTCGTTTTGGAGTTGAACACTGTAGGTCGCATCGTGGTCAGGAGCCGAAGGCATTAGCGCTCAATGCGTGCTTCTACTTGAAGAAGCTCAATGATACGGTGGCGAAATTTGTCCGACAGTGCCTGCGCTGCAAACACTTCAAGGGCCCACGTCATATTCCCCGGTCGTACGACCTGCTATTGAATGCAACCAGGCGAAACGAAGTCGTTCAATGCGGCCTTTGGTGCTTGGAGAAAGTTTCGGCGGCCCATCTTACCTTTTAGTGCTGAAGGACCCCCCCCCCCGCACTTTTGGGAGCTGTTTCCAAACGCCACTCTCACGGCCTATATCGCAGCCGAGACTCTCACACTTTGGTATGCAATGTATGGAATGCCGGATACGCTACAATTCGATGAAGGAACACCTTTCCGAAATGAGATGTTGAAGCACTTGTCAGTTAGATTGAAAGTCGAACTTAGCTTCTCCCCGGTCTACTCGCCATGGCTGAACGGGACAGTGAAAAGCCTGACCAAGGATATTCGGTAAGTCTTCCGCGCGCTGCTGATGGAGTACGGCTTGAATAAGCATGAATGGTTGTATTTGCTGCCCGCAATTAAGGCGAATTTGAACCACACTCGCGTTCACTCGTTTGCAGATCGTGTCCCGGTTGAAGTATTCACTGTGCTGCCAGTGTCGTCAGCTTTGGACGCAATTGTTGTACATGTGACTGGTAAAAGACTTGAACGAGTGATCGAACTCAACACCATTGGCGAGCAGGTAAATCGACTCTGCTCATCGTTATACGCCATACAGTGGTCGATGTGAAGGAGCGCCGGCGGATTCGTAATATGGCAGCACACAATGGTAATTCTGCCAATTTTGACGTCGGCGATGTCGTTCTTTGGTCAAGAATTGATTAGGGCCTGTTAAATCACAAGCTTCTCGGTCACTGGGTTGGCCCGTTCGAAGTAGTTGGTGCTCGACCACACTTATTTGAAATTGAACACCTCGTGACGGGGCACGTCCGAGGTGTATGCCTCTTTTCTGAAATTCTATACTAACTCCGATCTAGATACGACTACGGAATTGCTAGAATTCGTGTCGACACAAGGCATGCCACTCGGAGTGGAGAAATTCGTCGGTCGTCGCTTCGACCAGGAGTTTGATCGCTGGGAGCTTCTTGTTTCGTGGTTGGGGCTGCAGGCGACCAAAATTTCAGGGGTGTCTCACGCCAATATGTTCCTATCAAAGTCCATGACTATGTGACTGCGAGCGGCGTGGACGAGCTTCGCGCTCAACTCGCCTAGTGAAAGAACGCTACTGCCGTGTCGAAGTTTTGGATTCTCATCTTGGAGACTTTCCAAAGTCGCGTAGGGCACCCATGCCGCTGCCGCCTCGTTTTCAGCTCGGATACACTTCTGTTTCAAGTCGTCGGCAGTTTTCTTGAGAGATTCATGTGAAGCTAGCGCGTACTTCTTCTTCGTAATCTCGCCCAATATTGCTTTTGCTCCATCATATCAGTTTCATGTACTTGCTTATCCGTCGTCGCCTTTTCGTCATGACGTTTGATTTCCATATCCAAGAGCTTTCAAGCGACTTCGCTCATTGTTTTGCTCTTGCTCTTGTTCCTGCAATGCTACGCGGTTCTTCTCCAGCTCTTCTTCTTTGCTACCCAACTTGTTTTCTCTCAATTCCAGCTTGAACTTGGCAGTCTCCAACCGCTGTTCGTCCAATTCCAGTTTAGATGCTCGGGTTTGCAGCCACGTCGTGGTTTGGCTCGGCTGTATTGCAGCTTTTGGCTCGGTAGTTTCTTTTTGAGCTTTTTGTATTTTTCTTGCACTGTTGCGAGCTGCAGCTGAAGCTGACTTGCCTGACGGACATTTTCCTGGGCCTTGTTATAGTCTGCTTCTGATCGCTTCAAGGCAGCATGAAGCTGCTTGTTGGTGTTTTCCAAATCGTTCTGTAATTTGCGATTCTCTGCTTACACGTTATCAGAGTTCGCTTGAGCTTCCAGGTTCTGTATGTGGTTCGGTAGCGTTGCGATTTGCTGTAAATGCTGTGCCTCACGCGTTACCAGCTCTTCAGTCCCTTCCTCTTGTGTTTTCTTGCGGCACCCAGCGTCAATTGCTCGCTTCTGTTGCAGTGCCTTCTTCAACATCGATATCACATGGCCTTCATAGGCTTTCAACATGTCAGCATGCCCCGTAAACTTATCAAAATTCATGGTTCTTGATGCTTTCTCGTAGTCAACTTGCCTGCCGCGATTTCTGGCCGCCTTGTATCTATTCGCGAGCAGCACAATTTGCGAGGAGCTCAACTTGAACTTCTCTGCTTGTCTTCTCCGTTCTATTTGACGCTTGTCACCCTTCTGCCGATCGAGCATTTGCTGCAACGCTGTGCAAGCTTCTTCGACCTCGTCCAGCGTCAAAATGGAGTCGTCCGAGTCTTGGATTGCTCCTGTCACTGATGCTGCCTCGCAGTCTTTGTCGCCGGAAGCACCGCTGGTCACACCGCCGCCACCAGCACTACCTGAGAGGCTCGCCTCACGCCCAGCACGTTTAGCTGCCTGTCGGGTCGTCATCCTTGCATTGCTGGTTGGCTTCGCTAATCTTTCTTTGCGGGGTTTCTTGCCACTTGTCGCCGAAGCTTTGTCGATCGGCCCGGAGTCTTGGTCGCGCTTGCGCTTGGCTCCGGAAGAGGACGTCCCAAGCAAACTACTCGGTGAGGGCCCTCGGAAGAGCCATCGATGCGGCCGGCGTCTTTTGCCATTGTGGCTGTTGTCTTCTGCAGGTTGTCGCGCAGTAGCTCAACGTTTATGTGTTTCGTGTGAGATAACTGGTGTATCAAAAACAAAACCTTTAATATGTAATTGACTTCAAACTATCGTTTTTCATGGGCGCAGCCACTTTAACTGCGCTATACGAACAAAGCTACGACTTCGCACGGAACAGCTCTGGATTTACAGCACAAACAGCAGCGCGTTGTGAGCGCACGAGGTCTTTCAGCTGCAAAGATTGATCACCAAGAGTAATTTAGATAAACAATGTATCAAGATGATTCTAAAAAAGCGATTTTCGTTAATAGCACGAACGACTGTGAATAGTTGTTACAGTTGCAGGAAGGCTACATAGCAACCAGATTGTGAAGCGCTTGCGGTTATTGCTTCAATACACCAATCTCATGTGCTTGCTGCTCAAATTGTATCTTCATCTCATTCATCTCAGTAGCAGAGCACACCTCTGGACGCGAATTGTTCTCGTTGCTGTCGCGGTTTGATGCGGTGGGCGAGATGGCGCTATCGGAGATGAATGCAGCGTTCGCGAGCTGCGTGTCGCTGGTGTGTCCGCCCATCGGATGGGCCCCATCCGGCACCCGCCACACTGCCGCTTCAACCCGGTGCAGCACGGCTGTCTGCTTCGGACTGCGGACGGCGATGCGCAAGAATGCGGAGGTTGTAGCCGGGCTTGCCGCTGCGCACGGGCACACCGTGCTTCTTTGCCAGATTGCAGGCCTGCGACGGCGGACACAAAGGCCAGCGTCATCAAGGTGACTGTCCACGGCACCTGTTTACGCTTAATCTCGGCGGCGTGTGGGGCGTGGGCGATACGACGCTGCCGATGCGCTGCCCCGTGCACGACCAGATCTTGGTCCAGCTCGTCATGACCCAGACGTTGATGCGGCGAGTCTCGTTGAGCTGCTTGACCCACTCGCGCTATTGATGGTCGAGCTCTGGCGCCACTGCGGCCCCACCCACGGCTGCATGATCTTGTTGACGATGATGGTGTAGTCGTCGGGACACGTGGTCTCGATGTAGCTCTTCATGTGCTCCACGTCCGTATTTGTCGCCCGCGGGGTTCGTGGAATTAGCGAGGCACGTGAGCGCGGACTTGGGGTCGCTCCACGCAATCATCTCACGGCCGTCAGCCTTGCTGGAGTGCTAGCCGCCACGCTGCACGCAGCGGATCACCAGGTCGATGAGCTCACTGCTGCCGTTGCCCATGAGCAGCAGCGATAGGTTCTGCTTCCAGCTCAGGGACTCGTTCAGGTGACTGACCAGCTGGAAGTCCGCGGGTGGGTAGTGGTGTACTATGATCATGGCCTGCGTGGCTGCTTGAGTGTGCCCAGCGCAGCGCCTTCGTGATCTTGCTGCCGAGCTCCGCTGATATTGCGGAGTAAATCCGCGAGTGAAATGTTGCTCAATTGGAGTCTAGATCAATCATTTATCACGGGGATACGGGTTTCAGAGTAAGATAATATTGAATCCTAAAGCGATTATTTCTTTTTACCATGGGTAGTTTGGCCTAATGTTGAGCGGATGGGTCAACATACAACCATAATATGTTTACGATAGAGGTAAGTATTTAACGGAGGCTGTAACTAGTATATTGCACGCCCAATTTTTATCGGATTAGGGATGGTATGCGTTATGCAAGGATTAGCACTCCTGGGATGGACTCTGGATATAAAATCCAGAGAATTGCATTGCCTCTTTTCCCTACAAAAAGAGCATTGCCTCTTTTTTCCTTAGAAAAACAGCATTCCTAAAAAACAGCATTGCCTTTTTCTCCTAAAAAACAGCCATGAGCGGCAACTAAATCTGTGTGTCCACAAAGTTTTGGGTGACGCAAGCTTTGACGTCAGTTGACAAGATGGCGAAAACGAAGACGACGCCAGCGAGCAGAAGCAAGCAGCGCTCCGTCAAAGGTAAGCACAGTGAGAAACATGTGTGTGGGGTAGATGTGCCACGCTACATGAGCTTGACACATTGTGATGTGGATTATGTGAATACTAGCTGGATCTGGCTCGGTCGTTACCAGATCTAAGTCTTCTCGTCCAGGAATGTGAATATTAATACGTTTCTCTAGTGGTCCTGCGTGATCTAACAGTTCCTGCTAGCAGGGAGCGGTCACGAGGGCAGTACGGAGATCGGAAGATCGAGTGCTGCGAGCGCCACCAGTGCCGATGGCACATCTTCGCAGCAAGCTTCGACGCACGGTCAAGGAGCCAGTCCCGACAGCAATCCGTTGGCGAGCTCGTCTACCGAAGCGCAGCAGCAACGGACTGCACATGCTCGAAGCGTCAAAGCCGTACAATTTCGTCGTGCATTACAAGCTGGGCAAGACAAACATCCTCGCCGACGCTCTCTCCCGTCGGCCAGACTACGTGCAGTCGGGTCACCACGCAGTTGGTGACGAGGACGACGATGAGTGTGCAGTGTGTATCGCTGAAGAGATCGTAGCAGTAGAAGTCGCAGCAACTACTCCGCTCCGAGATCTGATATCGACCGCGAGCGAGTCGGACGAGGCGTGCTCCGAGATGATCAAGTATTTGAGAGACCTGTCCGAGACAGCGCGGCGCCGATTGTCCACACGGAGCCGTGCCCGCGTTGATCGATAACAACTGCAAGGAAACCTGTTGACATACAGCGTCGATCGCGCCGATCCGCCGCGCATCGTTGTCCCGCTAGACGACGATCTTCGGGCTCGGCGGATTCATGAGTTCCATGACGCTCCCAGCGGCGGTCACCTCAGACGCCAGAAGACTTTCGCGAGACTTCTACTGGCCGCACATGTACAAGCGGGTGCGGAAGTGGGTACGCTCCTGCGAAGCGTGCCAGCGCGTCAAGCCGTCGCAGTCAAAGCAGGCCCCGCTTCGACCTCTCCCAGTAGCAGCGGATCCGTCGTCCTCCGTGAGCATGGACTTTGTCTTCGGGCTGCCTCAAGATGCTCAAGGCCGCACTGGGATTCTCGTCTTCGTTGATCGTTTCAGCAAGATGATTCATCTCGCCCCGGTCGCTGCCACAATTGCCGCTGGGCAGTCCGCGGCGGCCTTTCTCGTCGGCGTCTACAGGCAACATGGATTACCGACCTCGATCATCTTCGATCGAGATCCCCGCTTCACCGCGGCATTCCGGACCGAACTCTTCAAGCTAGTCGGGACGCGGTTGAAGATGTCCACCGCGTCACATCGTGAGACGGACGACCAGACCGAACGCGTGAACAGGGTCGTCGAGGATGTGCTGAGAAGCTTCGTCACGTCGTTCAAGTCGTGGAGCTCATTCCTGCCTATGGTTGAGTTCGCACTCAACAACGCAGTTCACGCGTCGACCGGTCCCACGCCATTTTACGTCAACTACGGTCGACATCCCCGTGTTCCAGCGCTCCTTGGCGTGGAGCGCTCGATGCCCCCAGGCGGTGCTGACGACGAGACCGACTCGGCGCACCTTCCGAATGACGACCAAGTGGCCAGCGGCACTGATGCCGCTGGCGATCCACGCCGTGAGAGAGCTGACGGCGTTATCACCATCTTGATGAACGATGTCACGACTCGGCACGGTGCCCGAGCCGCAACTCGAGGCATGCATACGCGTGCCGCCACGAGGGCGGCACCAGCAGACATCGCTTCTCGGACAAGTCGGACGCTGATCAACCCACGTCAGCGTCCACGTGCAATTGCGTATGAAGACACGTCCGGCGCGGCAGCCCCGCTCGCGCCGCCTCCAGCAAACTTTGACGCCATTCTGGCCCCACAACCGCGTGATACACCTGCTGTCACAGCGAGTTCTTGCAGCGACGCCAGAGGGTGGTGCATTATATTCGTGACCCGATTGCAGTGGCAGTCGATCGTCAGAAATAGAACGCTGATCGACGCGGCCACAAGAACCTGGAGAAGTTCGCCGTCGGCGAGCGCGTCTTGCCGTCAACGTCCAGCATTCAACCCATTTTGGTTACTAACTTGGGCGCGAACAAGCTCGCGCCAAGGTAAATTGGATCATTTAAAGTGTTGAAAGTGTTAGGGGATGCCTACACGCTACAGCTACCTACAGCGCTCCGACTTCATCCTACTTTCTACGTCGGTCGGCTGCGGCGATACCACCCCGCACTTATTCCCAGGGACGCTGCAACTCACCAGCGTCCCAGGGTTGGCCCCGCTGCGGCACTCGGTGGCGCAGCACTTGGTTCTCACGCTACAACACTTCAAGACGGCGGGCGCGGCGATCGAGACGCTGCACGTCCTCAGCGGTCCAGCCAGCGATCGCGCCGCGTTTGAGCGCGATGGCCCTGCGTCTCTTGTCGACGGTGGGGGGTAATGCTCGGTATATAGTGGAGACCTTCCAACAGCATAACGACGCTCGTGCTGCCCCGCGAACGGGTCGCGGTGTTCGTCGCCGCGACGGCGCAGTACCATCTCATCGTCAATACTTTGTGCGTTGGCTTGGGCCAATACCGGATAGCTGGGAGCCGCGCGCGGTCCTTCACACGGACGTTCCGGACTGCGTGGTGGCGTACGAGGCAAGTTTCGAACACGATTCGGCTTCTCCAAGTGGCGCGGCGGCGCGCTGCGCCTAGCTTCACTCAACGCGGCTTGCTTCGTGCCGTCCTCCAGCGTTCGAGTATCCTGTGCATCTCGCCGTCGCCCCAAGAGTCTTCGGCGGTGCTTGCAGTCATGCAGCGCCCGCTTCTCCAACATTTCGTCATACTTGCTGCGCTCTCCCGACGCGGTGTCCCCTGCGTCCACGCTGCTGCCTCCACCTGCGCGCCTCTAATTCAAAAGGGGACTGCCACAAGTCCAAGTCGCGCGCTTCCTGATTATTTCTACATTTTAGATACGTCCATGCTCCAAGCTGGAGTAGGGAGTGGTGTGACAGGCCACTGTCACACGGCAGCCACCGCGAGTGCGCGGTGACCAATCAGATCACTCAGATCACTTTAATGGTTGGGACGGTCTCGAGTGTCGAGATTGTCTCTACAATTCAATTATAGTTAATTTTCCTACCGAGTTCTCACGCGCGAGTGTACGTCGGTAACGCATTACACTAAAAACTTGCCATACTTGGCAATGGGAAGGTACCGTCGCCGACAGTATGTGGAACTAGGGCGTCCAGAAGAGGGAGGTCGAGTGGGGGTGGCCAAGCGACTAGATCGCAGGCAGTGGAACTCGATACATCATTAAATGTTGACACACGGCTACTCGATCTTGAAGACCCTAATGAGCGGGCGATCGTTGCAGACCAACATCACGGTTGGGACAATGGCAGCGACAATCAGACCGCGACAATCATGGCGAATGTGCGCCCAACGGGTGCGGTCACGGCGAATGCGGCCACAGCGGTCACAGTAGCAGCAGATACAGCGACCACGGACACAGCAAGTGTGTATGCCTCGATGGTAAACCGGCCTCATTAAGTTGCAATGGATAGATTCGTCGCTGTCGCTTAAGCTTTGGCTTTATACATAATCTATATAGTCGAGCTTGAGGTCGTGCAGCACGGGGTACACCAGTACATCGAAAATCATGCTGACGTTCGCGGTGAGCTCTGTCTAAAATCCGCCGAGCAACGTGTAGAAGTACGTTGTCGAGTTTGAACGGCAGCAACGGGCTCGGCGGCGAGAAGACGAGGTCGAGTGTCAGTATATCAAATCACAACATTGAGGCTGCGTTCGAAATGAAGCAGCATCCAGCTCTACAACACAGCGGCGTCGTGAATCAGCTCCTCCTTGGTGATCCGGCTTAGCGAGGAAAACGGCCGCTGATGTTATCACGATGTACCACGCGTGCAGTCCGACGCGCATGATGGATGTCGATGCTCACGCTGATTATGTAGTCGAAGCCCGGTTCCACTCTCTTGCTCGTACGCTTGACAAAAACGTAAATCATATCCCCACTGAGCACCAGTCCCGACATATGCGCCGTGAGCTGTCGGCTAGTAAGAGGTGGTACATTGCGTACCGAGAAACGACTTGAATCTTTTTGTAATCTGTGCAACACGTAGCATGCTCATGCTACCGGCACCACCTTCTAACAATTGTGTGGCCTCTCACAGCATAGCGGACTCACCCAGCCAAAAAAACTAGATCACGCTACTACCATGCTGCGAAGACTCGTCCTGTTATCAGCCTACCGGCAGCTCATTAGCCGCAGCTCATTAGCCGCCGGTAGGCGTAACCAACGCCCGCAACGTGCAAAACTACCAGCCGCGCGTAATACCCGATGGATGTGTTTTGGTCCAATCACACTCCGGCTGGATGACCGCGGTGGCCATACCGCTACTATTATCAGCCTGTCAGTGACGCAGTAGCTAATCCAGTACCACGGACACCAACGCCCGCGACCCGTGAAACTGCTAGCCGAGCGTACTTGCCCAGTGGATGAGTGTTGTATCGCAAAAGCATAGGTAGGATGGCCACCACGGCCATACAGCTAAAACGCGTCCTGTTATCAGCCTGTCAGCGGCTCAGCAGTCACTCCTGTTTCGTTGTGCCCGCAAGCGACCGTATTAACTGAGCACAGTTTGCCTCGACGAAACAAAGGCGCTTCCCCGTTTAGGCCTTGTCATTAGTTGATCGGTATCTAGCCGCGACAGAGGAACAACATTACTACCAGCTCTACGATCGCCACCAACAGAATTGCTGGACCGCGTCCGTCCGTAAAACATGCGGCCTTGACTCGGCGCATGAATATATTGCCCACTAATTCATTCACCAACTAATGAAGTCATGAATATTCTACGCGGGTCGCGGACAGTCACTCTGGGTTTGCCAAGCGCCTAGTTAGATACTCGTTTCACCTTGCTACGCCAATCAGAGCGAAGAAATGGTTGTAATGCCATCGTTTGTAGCTGCGACCGCCTGCAATCGAAAAACCTCTCTCGAATCTGGTCCAACCTGTCCACCCCTTGCCTCTTACGATTGTATTCTTTGACGCATGCCGGTGCATGAAATTCTTGTCCACATTTCGAACCGTTCGGAATACAGTTGATACTATAGAGGCATCCGCATTGTGGTGAAGCGCATGAAGAAATTTCGAGGGCAGAGCACAACGCGGAGATGTAGATGCGGAGCAGGTGCGAACTGGCGCGATCTGGTGAATCTGGTGCAAGCAAGATGACGCCAGGGGTCCGGATCCGGTAGAGTCGGGGCAGCCCGCGTAGATCAGATCCGATTGGTAGTTGCCACCAGGGAAGGGTACTCTGCGAAGTCGCGGTCGGAATATGGAAGCTGGCGACAGACCGAGAACAGAACCGAAGGAGTAACAGGAATGGCATCATGCAAGGCCCCAGTCGAAGGTGGGGTAACCAAGATCGAGATCACGGATCGGGATCGCGGATCGGGATCGCGGATCGTCGATCGGCCAAGGATGGGATGAACCAAGGGGCGCAGACAGGCCAATAATCAAGTAGTTGTCTGATTGTAGGAGGCAGGTTGGGATGGTAGCCGTAGGGACGTAGAGGCTAAATATAAATCAGAGTTGAATTTGCACTTTACATCACAAGTGTCTTCAGCACCTTCCGTGGAACTACATTGGCATCGGTAGTGTTGACAAGTGTACGGGAATAGAGGATCTGGTAGTGAGGTTAAGCTTGGATAATATATTGGCCAGCTTTGCCCACTCTAGTGACCCTTTCCTTCAAGCATCCGTGTGCCGATCGACCAGATTTAACAGTTTGGCTGGCGATCGAGTCTTCTCTCAACATTCAAGATCTCGTCATAGGAGGCGACAAACTACCCGGAAAGGAACCAACACACCAAGGAAAGGCAACTACCGGTCTCGGATTACATCCAGACCCCTCGATCCGAGCGAAGAACCCTCGATCGAGNCTAATAACCGGACGCAGAGCGAAGATTTCCGCGCTGCTCCAACCCCATCCCCACGTCTCGCCAAGACATTCAATCTTCATCAAGTGCTGCATCTTCGGAGCCCCGAGAGAGCAGATCCAGCCCGCCGACGGGTACACAAGGTGAGAACAGTTCAGCTGATCACGGATCAAGGGGGGCCCCCTCCATTAGTCGGTGTCTGGGCGCTGTGGTAGCCAGATCAGGCCTCAACAAGATTTTGGCCGATCCCGCTCCACCACAGCATTGGACACCATGTGGACGATGCTTCCATCACACCAAGCGGTCGCTACCATTATGGGCTCTCTGGATACCGCGTGGCGAAATTCACCACGCGAGCAGTTCTCATCTTTATCGAGCATTGTATGGCCTGGGAATGCTTTCTGTTCATGCGGATTGCCGCGCTCATACAAAGTCTTCGAGGTGTAGTCCCAGTAGTAATTGCACCGATGCATAGTAACTATCCATATTTACCACTGTTTGTGAGCCGAAAAGAAGGCGCGCCACTTCAAGTACGTGTTGGCGGATCTTGGATACCTTGTCAAGGTCTTGGCTCAGCGCCTGAACCTCAGCCTATCCGGTTACATCTTGTAGACGTTCAGTAATATTGGTTCGGTTCCAGTGCAGCTTGTAATTTAGGGCAATCGATGACAACGAGCAGCACATCGTGTACAATCTCAAATGATACTGTTTTGATTAACCCTATTGCGATGGATGGCGCTTAAAACCAGCCACATGACCATGTTTAGCAAAACAAGGTACCTTTTCGAAATTACTACTAGGATATAAAC
>AUVH01077254.1:0-10653 GCA_000443045.1 Phytophthora x cambivora | reverse complement strand
GGTAGTCAAAAGTCGTGTCTGATTCTTCGTTGTCTTCCAGGGGTACAAGACGAGTGTTGGTCTCCATCGGATTACCGACATCATTATTGTACCTAAATGTTTACAACACCTCACGCGTATACTTTCCCTGGCGAAGCGTGATCCTCGCAGGTATCTGTTCCACCTCAATATCCAAATATTCATTCAGAGTCCTTGATCATTGATGCCATAAGCGTTGTCAAGCTCTTCAAATAAATCACACTTGCTCTCCTCACTGTTAGTTGCAACCGTAACGTCGTTAACGTACACGAGAATCAGCATGATCACATCACCATCATAGCGGTAGTAGAGGCAGGGCTCGGTCAACGAACGCTGGTCGCCGTGCTCCAGAAACCAACGATTCAGCTCCGAATTCCATTCTCTACCCGACTGTCTCAGACCGTACAGAGCTTTCAGCACCACGTACACGTTCCATTAATTTCACACGGGAACCCTTCGATCGACCTTAGGCACTGGCGAATACCGAGCAGTGCATTCAAATATGCAATGTTAATATCACCACCGTACATCATCAGATGCAAGACTGCAGCCAGCATCCAAAGAGACGACATGCGCGCAACAGGTGCGAAAGTCTCCACAAAGTCAATTCCAGGTCTTTGGTGATTACCAAACGCCACGATCCTAGACTTGAACCGGATAACGCACTCCGTCATCACAGAGCGCTCCCATCGAGTGTTCAGAGACTTGGCCCCCTCTGGTACATCTTTTCTCGGAATCTCCATAATGACACCCTTCGCCCTCAGTGCACTAATCTCTTCAAGATCGGCTTGTGGCCAAAACTCGCTATACTTTGATCGCTCCATCTCACGCTTGTTTCGTGATATTTTTACGCTGCTCGCATGAATCGGTTCACCATCCTTATCGAGAATGCGCGCAGTGTACTGCGCTTAATTTGCAACGTAGTCGTCTAAGTAGCGTGCTCATGGTACTCACGAAGTTCCATACGAGTTCTCTTCGGCTCTCGTTTGTCTGCACTACGCTCGACACGCATAGCTTCCGATGGAGTTTCATCCCGGTGAGTTCGCTTTCCAATCTGATGTTGAGGGAACAATGCACTTGCATCGACAACCTCGTGGATGTAACATCACGTAAACCAGAATGCATTTGCTCTAATTCAACAGTATCCTTTCCATCTATTGATCCAATAGTACTGGCCACCGTAACTGCTTCACCATCGGCCAAATTCCGCCCCAATGATTCAATATCTGCTTCACTGGTGTTGTGCTCCGTCTCAACTTCTCCTACTTCGGACGTCAACGACTCTGCAACTGATCCACATTCTCTAGCCATAGAGTCGTTGTCCTTAACACTCGACATTTCATCCTTTCGTCCATTTTCACCACCAAATGATAACTGCTCCTGGGTTGTATCCAGAGAGGGCTGCACGCCGTACGGCGGGGCTTCCGTCTGGCGTACATTAGTCACATGTGTCTCAGATTCCAGATCCGCAGCAGCGGTGTTCATCGATTCTGCTACCATCGTCCCAACTTCACTCGGAATCGCAGCTGTAACACCTTCTACACCCGTCAGGCCAGCGCTCAATGCTGTTTCCTTCGCCTCCATACGTCTACCAGTAGCTTCGCCTCCCTCGAGTTCAGCAGATTGCAAACTATCAAACTCGTTCACATTCGGAGCCTCTACGGTAGTTTCAAATAGATTCAGCTCTGTAACTGTTTCATCAATATCATCAGAGTTCATGCTGCATTCAGCCTCAATCCCTTTTCAGATCTCTTGAAGGGCAATGACTCCAAGTCTGCGTCCTCGATTGACACGCTACGGCGATCCCGATACACTACATCCTCAGCGACACGGAGATCCGACACGAACTTTGCCATCCTCTCCTCCGGGAAATATACTTTGCACCCCACGACATCTTCCGCATAGTCTAGAACAAATCCCAGCTTGGAGCTTTCGGCGTCCAGGTGAAACAGGAACATGCACGTATGCAAGAGCACCGAACTTGCGGATATGGTGAATGTTGGGCCTAGCTCCAAACATCATCTCGTACGGGATCCCTTCAGTGCCCTTGTTGGACACCCTGTTCTTCACTTCACTTGCAATTTCCGGGTCCCCATCACTGATATCTGTCTCAACACCGGCATCGATCACCATTGCGTCCAGCATACCCGTCACCACTTCAATGTCATCGTCTTCGCTGCCTAGAGCTGGAGACTCGTCTTCACTGTCTGGAGCTGGCAACTCGCTCTCATCTTGGTGAATGGTGTTCCTCAACCTTCCTTTCGCATCCGCTTCAGTGCCACACTGCCGTTTGCCAACTTGGTCAAGTGTTGCCCTTCGATTGAACGCCAGTTGTCGGTGACGTATTTCCATCGTTCGCGCTCTAGCTTTTTTCCGCTGCTGCACGGAGCGCAGCTGCAGGCGTTTGTTCGGCACGTTCTTCGGGTAGAGGCACTGGACTCCCGTCAGCGGATGGCACAGAACTAAGTGCCGGAGACTCATCAGAAGACTGGGTGGCTGCGTCAGCACTCTTGTCATATGCTCCAGTTTCGTCGTCACTACACGGCATAAAATCGCCAGGCAGCACCACCTCACCAATCTCTTCGTACCACTCGGCCGAACTCTTCGTAGTCAGAATTCAGAGCGCCGTCACCTTCAGCGGCTTCAATATTCCGTGCAACCAAGTATTAGTTGATGTATCTATTTGGGACTCCAGCGACCTATATAAAACTGAGGCATATACAGCATGCAGTTAGTGTCACGTTGTTCACAAGTTGTTGAGACTGGAATTGGTTGCTAGGAAGCAACATTTAGAATGAATTATAAAGTGGCGCTGCTAGCTAGCTACTCGTCGGTCGTGTACCGGGCAATTGAACTTGCAATGAATCAAGTTGTCATCTGAGAGTCACCTCAAATCCTAAACTATGACTTTGACAGTGTCGCGGCCAACCTGCTGCTGGATGGCAATGGCTTTCCCATGTGCTGGTGTACTTGATACGGCCGAAATTCAATGTTGCACATGCCTTGGTCGTGATAATCATGACAGTTAGGATATAGACCTTTGACATGGTCGATATCCAGGATGGGATCACAAAACCTGGCGGCTGCTGTCGGAGTTGGCGTTCGTGGGGGCAAACAAGCGGGAGTCTGCAGCGCGAGTTGAAGTGGAGTTCCTGCTGATGAAGGAGAGGTGCATCCAATCTCGTAGTCTACGTTTGAGGATGCCGCGTTACACATACACACACTCACATGAACAGAGCATACAACTAATCGCGGAGAATGTAACGCGTCATACCTGTACGCGTTTTATCTTCCTGAAATATGAGAGCTTTTTGTTCGCACCCTCTTCTCAGCTTGCACCGTCCTTGAAGTTGCCAACCTTTGCCTTCGTTTGCCAGTAGCTTTCGCCGCTTGTTTCGGTATATATTTCTTCTGTTGTTTCGGAGGGGATTTACTACGTACGGTGGCTGGCAGTGTGTACGCCACCACGTACTCGGCGTAATTATTCGGTATATCCTCAGCCGCATCGTCGTAGTCCTCATCTCTGTCGTCGTCGGACTTCGACTCAGCCTCCCCATCTTGCTCAACCAGCTCCTCGGTGCTACAGGGGATTTCCCGTGCTGGCTGGTGTCTTTGTCAACATGTCGAAGAACTTAGAAAGATTTTTATACTTTGTGGCTGTGGCGATGAGTCCTTGTGCGCCACCACCGTCATTCGTGGACGCCTTCTGGGTGTTTGCGGCGCTGGCGACGCGTTGTCGTTTCTCCCCGCTTCCTCACCGAAGTCAGCATCGCGGTACCGTGTGCCGTCGATATATTCGCGGTGCTCACACACGAGTCGTTCCCGATCAGCACCCTTCCCCCTCCAAATGGCGAAAAAATGCCTAGGACTCGCGCCTGGCCACTCGGCGCACCGCTATCTTCTCTCGAGCCGGAAAGGTCTTGAATGAGAGGGAAGGGTGTCACCCATCACTCATTCCTAGGGGAAGGGTACGTACTGGCCATGGTCAATCGGCACCCCGAACCCTGTGCACCGAGTACCAAATAGGACCAATCGACCAGTTTATGGCATTTCACATGCTTGATATAGCAAGCATGTGAAACATATGGGCGTCATATGGAAAATTTCACATGCTACTTATATCAAGCCTTAGTGACGGGGGATGGGGTTAAAATGATCCATGGATCCAAAGGAACTGGTGCTGCGCATGAAACAGGACAACGAAGACCCTATTGGCGCCCCCGCGACCACTGATGTGCACTTGTTCAGGCACTTGACCTTCGTGTACTCGCGGATGCCAGCGATGCCCACGTCGCACAGGAAGATCCCCCGCCGGCGGCCCTTGGCCAGCTCCAGGTCGCGCGGTGTCATAATCTACCAGCGCTGCCTCGCGTACTTGCGATGACTCTGCTTCATTTTCTGCAGGACATTCGACAAGGCCTAGTCAGTCAGTTACTCAGTCTGCTGCTTCCACCTCCTTGCTATTGATGTTCTCGGGCCCATTATGCGCATGTGTGCAAGGGGCTGTTGCGGTCTAGATTGCAGCACATTGAACGCATGGAAGAGATGCTGCGGTTGATATTCTTGTGATGAGTATTAGTAAAAACATTGAGTAAAGCGTATGATGGGATGATAGCAGTCGAGGCATTTCAGTTACTCTCTCTTCTTTTCATTATAATATTGTACTGGCGAGATGAAATGCACCACCAGAATTTTCTTTTGGCCATAAAACAAAAACTATCATCCGTACGAAAAATCCAAGAACGGCATTGCAATCGTTAGGACAGCGAGTGTATACTTTACCAGTAACGAGTGCTTCATTTTCGATTTTTCCTCCACCATGAGGTACCTAACAGCCCACGAGAAGATGCTCATCGTACGTACACATGGGTATTTTCTGGACGAAGCTCGCGAGCGACGCGACCCTGAGCGCCGAGCCGTACGTCAGCGTGTAGCGGCTTGTCTGGCGGTTTCGGAGGACATGGTGAAGCGCACGGTGGCCCACTGGAACGTGCACCATGACTCGACTTTCACTGCCGGAAGTGCTCCACGCGGTTTCCCCCCGAGGTCAGAGGTGGGACAGCATCACGGTATTATAACCTTAATGTATCGAAGAAGCCTACCACGTCAACTATCCTGGTAGCCGAGGTAAAAATATGACAGGTACCGTGATTCCTGCCCGAACAATGCGAGACGAGCTGAAAAGGATGGATGTCAGCTTTATTTGAGGTCGTACGCGTGACCCCCGAGCTGATTCTGAGGGTAACGTTGGTTTTAGGAATGTCTACTTGCAAAAGAAAGTTTCAAACTTGAATGCTCGTAGATATCCTAAGCTACCCGAGATTTACCTTGATGAAAGCTACTGTAATGTAAACCACGTCGCGGGATCAACATGGCTACACAAGAACTCTCCTCGCTACACACGCAGCGGCAAAGGTCAGAGTGTACCTTTTGGGTAAGTAGGAAGCTCAGTTTGTTCGATAGTGCCGCCTGGCTCGCCTCGAACAATGAAAAGCAATGGCAATTTTCTGCCGTCTGCACATACCGTGCACACGGCAGTCAGCCTAGCAGAGTGCTTCTGCTCGACTGTAATTGAAGCCGGCTTTCCCTTCTCAGAAAGCATTTTTGACGGCGGCATATCGAAGTAGATTCCCGTTTCGTCCGTGTTGAACACAGTACTAGCCTCGTATCCGACATACTTTGCCTTAGACATCTCCGCAAATTCGCGAAGCGCAACGAGGTTGGTAAGTTTCTCCTATGTAAAGCAAGACAACAATTTACACATAACAGCGTCAACTACACAAATTAAGAGCACCTATTACGTTTTAATGGCAAAAGACTACGATTTAGCAGCATAAGTACAGTTTAAGAGCATATTACCTTGAGACCGCTGGGCGTTCGCTAGATGAACCCGTGGTGATACGCGAAGCGCCAGAGCCGCCTAAACAGAGACTCATAAGTCGAGTCAGCGTCCTTCTTATCCAATCTGGGTACTGGTCCCGCACATAGCAGACCATCGTCTTGGCTTCAGGACCTCGGAATCGCGGCGGGCGTTCTTCGTGAACGTGATGAGCTCGCCGCTAAACGGCACCGTCTCAGGACGCCCTGGTGCACGCGAGAGGGTTTTCTCGCTCCTCTCGTAAGCGAAGATGCTCTCCTCGTCCTTCCTCCAGTCGTTTAGAGTCCAAGGCCGCTAATTTTACCGGGGACCTGTTCAACCTTTGGTTTGAACGGCTCTGCGGTGTTTTGCAGCTTCGGTACGGTAGTTGCCGCATCCATATGGATGAGGCCTCCTACCACAAGGTCCAAACCAACGCTCCACCACCCAGCAACACTCGCAAGGGTGAGCTAGTGACATGGCTACGTGAACAAGGCTACACGGCGCCTGCACACTACACCAGGAAGCAGCTTCGTGCTGTTATCGCTCAGGTATTTTACTTTTGATTTGTTAATTCGGAGTCTCAGTACTAACATTTGCGTGTAAGTTTAGGTGCGGCGAGCTCCAACTTATGAGGCTGTTGGGACGACCGCGCATACAGCCACGAACTCCTTTATACGCCCCCCCCTATCGTCCCGAGTTCCAGCCCATCGAGGTGATATGGGGGGCTTTAAAGAATCGTATCGCGCTAGATCCAGCGGATTCTCTTGGAGACCTTGGCAACAAGATCGGCGAAAGCTTAGAGGCAATCGGCAAGAAGGAGTGGATTGGTGCGTACAAGAAGATTTAGAAGCAAGAAATTGCGTACATAGAGCAAGCCCAAGCAGCAGTTCCGGTATCAGTACCTGCCCCAACGCGCGAAGAGCTGAACGCACTTGCAGAGGAGCCCACAGCGACGGACAGCGATGTTGACATTGAGTACATGACAACTTTTTAAAAACAGATTCTGACTTAAAGGTGATAAGCTACCGAACATAGAACATATAAAAATTTACAGGGACATGTAAAATATTGTCGACAAGCATCTGCTTGCCATATTGTGGCCATCTGGCGGGATATAGCCTCGATTTTTGCGGAGTTCGACGACGATGACATGTTTTGTTTAAGTATATCTTCGCAACGACTACGGTTTGAAAGCCCTCGTATGCGTTATTTAAACGAGAAGATACAGAGCTTTCCAACATGCCCAACATTGTCGAGATCTGACAACTGGTTGGAGAGATATCGTGGTTCAAAAGTTGGTGGTGCATTTCATCTCGCCAGAACAATAGAAATCAATTCGATATCAGTAGCCTCTACTGCTCGAGCGAGCTTGTTATATTTAGTTGTGACCTCTGGTTGCGAAAGTATCATCCATATTATTCGTAGGTGCGTGACGGCTACATCGTCATGTGTAAAAACGGCCTTGGTCAAACAAAACCTATCCGTTAGCATGGAGTATGCCTCAACAATACACAATACACCGCATGACGTTCCGTCGGATTGCTTGGGAGCATCAAGCCACACTGCAGTTCCAGTAGATGGATGTTCGATCATTGTCATTGTGTTGCTGTGCCAGTCTAGTAAAACTTTGCCACAGTTTCTTCATAAATATCTTCCATCGCTACACGATATGAATTACTGCATAAAGGTTCGTAGTAATATGGCGTGATGCGGGGATACATGCGCTAGTAATCGAAATGAGCAACGATTATTCTTCAATGAATTCCGCTGAGGTGGACGGACAAAACAACGTAGTGGAAACGCGAAATTCGATCCACCGGAGGGCTCCTGCCGCACCAAAGGTATCGTGTGATATATCTTACCTGACCAAAAACATCAGTGACCATAATTCCGAACCGTTTGCACGAGTTTCGATCAGTACAATGTCTCGTATCAACCACTACTGCCTCATGATACGCGTATAACAAACGTTTTGCCTAGCTGTCTGGAAACAAATCGTTTCAGCAACCCTTGTTGTTTGGTTCACAATCAGAACACCGGAATTCCCATACGTCTCGCAGAATTCATTCAGAAGAGCTCGGTTCTGTCGAATTATGACGGCGCTGGCGTTTCGAGGATGCTAACAAGTTGTGAACATTTTTGCAAAGTACAAGCTTTACCCGTCTGCTTCCGCAAATATTGAAGAATTCCCTTTACAGTAGCACCAGCTTCCTCAACGTCCATCACATCAGCTAGCAACTTCGGATCCGTACTCTTTCTGCTCTCGGAATAAAAATGGAAGAGAAAAACACTCCTGGCGTGGTTGTGAGAGCTTTCCAGCTCGCATAAACTCTCCATTTTCCATTCGAGGTTCTCTTCACCAACCTATTTACTTGAGCTTTGCAGTCGAAAAAGCGAACAATTTTGCGTTGACGCGTGCTTTTGTCTCACTTGCGATGGTCAATTCCAGGTGTACAACGAAGTGTATACGAATATTTTCGAACTGATCTTCTGGAATCATTCTAGGATCGACGTCAGACATACGTTTATCCTTTAATTTTGATTGCGTGTTACGGACTTGCATAAAGATCGTTTCGAAAGCTGAGGCGCGTTATGCGCCACTCTGCCACCACTTCTTAGCGTCACAGTCATAGCAATAGACTAGACGTAGTAGCGGTAGGATAGAGGTAACTAATAAGCACGTAAGTGCCAAAGCAGAACGCCACAACAGGCACAGCAGGGTCCGGCGCAGCAGAGGTTCTCACTTACGTCGCAGACGTCAAGTTCTCAAGTAACTGAGGGCCTCTTGCCGTAGCCACCGCTCAGCAGCAGCCAATATATTGGCACAATAAAAAGATACATACAACTTATACTAAAGCTAACGTCAGCGTGTCCTTCGTTGTCGTTGCGGGAAGCCGCACACCGCCACCGATTGTTCTTACCATACAGCGCTGCAGGGCTGGATACGATCAGAAAGACGCATGAGGCAAAGCACGCTCATGATGTTCTTGCGATCTACAGCACTTGACAGCATCACCGATCGCCACTGGCAAGACTGCAGCTCACATTCACGCTTGATCCCGCCGCCTTGTTAAATATCGTCTGCCAACAATCGGCGCAATCACACTTCCAATGTAAAACTAGCAGCACGCGCTTGCAGAAGCAATTCCACTCCCCCTTGCGCAGCATTCCGTCATTGCAGTACGTGTCGTGAAGCAACCCCGCGAGACAAGTGCAACTTGTTCAACCACGTCAGGCACACGACCATCTCGAACAGCTTCAACATCTCCAGTGTGGTATGACTTGTAGTCGTTGAAGATGTAGCTCAAGCCGCAGTGGCCGCATACTCTGCCTCACAGGTACTCATAGCATTGATTTCTTGCTTCCTCGAGGCGTACGAGATCACGTTCCCGTCAAGCATCGTCACGTAGCCGCTAATGCTGCCACGATCCGCACGATCGTTTGCATAATCAACATCGAAGTAGGTCATCAGTTCAACCGATGTCCCTTGGGATACGTTCATCACTAGCCCGTAGTCCTTCATTACTTGTAGGTTGTGCAGCTACGGCTTCGCTTGTGCATATTGTGTGCCGTCGATTCAGTCCACGAACTTGCCAAGGTGGCGAGTTGCACGTGCAATATCCGGACGCGACACACTGCAACTAAATACTGCAACGAACCCACCAGCTCACGGTAGGGAGGTCTCTCCGTTGTTTTAGGCAGCTCAGTCTTGGGTGGCGACGTAGCTTCGGTACAAATATTACGGCTATCGAGACACATTAGCCATAGAAAGAACACACGCGCAATGCAAGCGTTGGCTACACGATCGTAATGGTGATATCCCACAGTAGAATCGAATGAATCCAGAGCGTAGCGGTCCCCCAGGGAGCTGCAAATACAGCGAATGCAAAAGTCAGTATTCGTGTCACTCATCATTTGATCCCGTAATACCATGCCCAACAAATATTCCACCTTTACGGTTACCCCGCCACTGGAAAATCGGAAGAACGCCTCTCCAAGAATTTTACGAACGTCATCTGCTATCACTTTGTGTTTTTTTGCCAGCTGTGGTCGGTTCCAACTCGTCAGAATCCGCCTCTTCGTCAAAGCTCTCAGGGATCGCCGATATTTTCCCCGGTTGGACGAGATAATTCAATCGATGCTAGCCAACCTTAGCATTGTTCAGACAGATGACTAGAGGCGAAGCTTTGGTCTGGGAGGACAGTGTGATTTGCAATATATTGGTTAGTTGTATGTTGGGTAGGCACGATGTATATTGTGAATTCCGGCTAAATTTAGAAATCCTGAGTGGTTCGCTGAATCGTCCACATACAATTCCCAAGTCATTAGCTGAATCGCCCGGATGCGATGTGATGGCTACACTCGTACTTAGTTGAACTTGTATACGCCAGAGTATACGCGGCGCGATTGTGGGCCGATCGATTCAATCAATCGACCGAGATAATTTTGAGTGGAACCCACAATACCTCGTGCCGTTCTCGTTCTCCCACGACCATCCTAATGATTTAAAACACTTTCGTTGTTTGATATTTTATAATGCTACAAACACGAGCAGAAATCAACTCTATTGGAGTTTCACTCCATATTGTTTCAGCGCACAACYTCCTAACTATTAATAACCATGGGCGTACATGATGCAGATGGTGCGGCTGCGAAGCAGGCGCACCAGATGCCCCTGTTGGCCAAAGATCAATGTGGTTGTTTACCGCTAAACTCTGTAGTAACCAAAAATTATGTCGTGTAAAATCATATTTAGCTTCCCAGCATACAAACTT
>KE581238.1:0-13117 GCA_000443045.1 Phytophthora x cambivora | reverse complement strand
CCTTCCTCCTTTTCAGCCAATGAAAAAAATATGCCTCCCCCGCATTCCACTGACGCCTCCCCCGCATTTCACGTGAAATGTGCTCTGTAAATGTAAAACATGCTAGGTAACTGTGATTTACCTCCCCCGCCTCCCCCCAAAATCAGTCCAATGCGCGTATCATGAATCTCTTAACACTACACATTATACACTAAACCTTTAACTCTACCTCCTATACACTCGTTACTTTTTTACTCTTAACTCATATATCGTTACTCTACACATTATACACAAAGCCTGTCCCTAGTCTCGTGGCTCCCACTGTCAACTTTGGACGGTCGGTACGGCATTAATATTTGTAGTTAGAGGCCAAGTCGGGGCTCAAATTATATCTACGGATCGCGGGATCGTCCACAACCCGCATATGAAGCCTTCAACTATTTAGATAAAGTATAGGGAGCTCGGTGATCTCTGATTGGGCGGTGTGGGTGACATAGACTGTTCAGAAGTGCATTATGCATCACTATCCCTCATGTATGGTACCAAGTTCACGGACAGTCAGTCTGCCCGCCTGGTCATGCCGGATAGGGCCCAGGACGGTCAACGATCGCTGATTGGTTACAATTATGATGTGCACCAAATGTTTTGGCTTTACCATCCACTTCATCGTGGTCGAAAACATAACATCCCATAATTTCAGCTCAACCAGCTGTGTATTCTGGAAACTATGTCTACTGATTTCTGATTGGTCCGTGTTGCATGTTTCTACCCTGTCAAGTGTTAACGATGCGTAAAATGACATGACACATCTTGGTACGAAGTTTCGGCTCCATCGAACTCCAAATATCGATGCTATCGTGAGGTCAAAAGAGGAGCCTAGTTTCGCACTACCCACAGTAGTGTGTGCGTTCTCCCGAATTTAGCTACGATTGAGTTCGAAGGGTCCGGATACACGTCGAATGGACCCCCGGATACCCAACGCAACGCCCGCTGTGGGACCCCCAGGACCCCCGGATACACGTGTATCCGCCCGGGAATATATATACCCTTATTAGCGGTAACGAGCTCTACGGATTGCATGATTTGACATTCATTTTTCTACTTTATATTCCTAAACTTCGCTTTATGGTTTCACAACTCCCCAATCTAGTATGCTTTTAAATATCTCTACTTTTTAAAATTCAATATGCATATTACCGTGTAATTTATATACCTGTGTACAATTGTTTTTACATCATCACTATACCACTTAACATACTTATCCTTCACTATATATTTTACTTGGCATTGTATTGCTTAACCCGATTATGGAAGGTGCGCAGCTTTATTTGGCATTGGCTGGTATCCTGTTGGTTGTTTGAGATGCTCTACGCCACGCTGGTTTTCTGTCCGCCTTGGCGCGATATAAGAACCTACTGATGATTGCTAGGTATCGATTGACGAGGTAGAGAGCCGGCTGGATCTCGGGGAAGTGTAATTGTGAAGTAGGGCTATTTTGATGCTCTGGCGCTAGCTCCAGTACTTATTTCTCGCTCAGTCCGGTCGAAATAGAGTTATGTGAGCTGGGGCAGAGGATGGCCGATGACTGAGGTGAACGCATACTGATTAGGAAGCTGTGCGACGTATCCGCCGAATCAACACTAGTCGAGTTGCTAGCTTTGTCTGATCGGTCGATACTCTGACTCGTCAAGAAAACGGAGTATCTTTCGTCCTCACTTCTTGTCACTGTCATCGCGTTCCATTAGCACCGCCCGAATACCCAAAACAATCAACTGGACAGACTGTACATTGATGATGCGACCTGCTAGCTCCGTTGAGGAGGGTGTCTTACGGTAGCGTGGTAGCTGCATTGCGGGCTATATGCGACACCATATATCCGCCAAGGATGTATACTCAGTGACACCTTTTCTCAACACTGCGGGTCGTTCACGATAGCTACATTTTATTCAAACAGGAGTTGTACCATTGATCTACGCGCGAACTAACATATAATCACTCCAGTGCTCCGCACTAGAGCTGTAAAATTGACGAAGTATACGGAAGTGCCGATTGGTTCGCCTCTAGCACACACGGATTACTGCTCTGCCTGTTTCAGACTAATAAGTCACCCATGACACATGGGGCTGGTAGGGTTGTATTCCTCGTGCTTAAAACCGAGAAAACACCAGTTTTCAGCTCCAATCGACGCAGATTGACGCATATTACCCGAAACGATTTACTGAGTGCTACTTGGCTTCGAAACGGGTAACGTATAGTATTGAGTACTGACTCCGACTAACTTGAAGTTGAACAGTTGACTTGGTGATTGAATCCCTTTACAGCGTGAAAACCTGGTCAAAATTATTCCGGAGTCTTAATATAGAAAACCCGAGCCAAAATATGGAGGACATTGACCTCGAGGAAGACACGGAGCAATTTCATAGTAAAAACAAGTCAAAAGGTGGAGGACACGGAGCAGCGGCTAGTGGTGGTGCTCCGGTTTGGCCACTAGCCACTGCTCCGTGACCTCCACCATTTGATTTGGTTTTACTATGAAATTGCTCCGTGTCTTCCTCGAGGTCAATGTCCTCCATGTTTTGGCTCGGGTTCTCTATATTAAGACCCCGGAACAATTTTGACCAGGTTTTACAGCTTTAATCGACACCTATAAGGTCACACGCCGACTCGAGTCATTCTATTGTGTGTTTCGAGTTAACTGGGGCTGATCCATTCTGGAAATCCAGTTATCTGACGCGCTATACATCCTGGACGATAAAAACGTTCACCCGCTTCGTCTCAAGTAGCTACGTTCCGGCAGCTCTCTAACTGTTCCCGTGATTTCACAGTGAGTAAGTTTGAAGGTTTTGATTGCCGTTTAGCGACACGACCCCTATACCCACTAGTAAAAGTAACTTGCAACATAATAATCCGCAACAAAAACCTGCCAAAGGATCTTGCAAACCGCTAACCCGGATGTTAAAAAAAGCGCAAAACCAGAAACAACGGTTTAAACGTGAGCAGGTTATGTGCACAACACGGTGGTTCACAAGTGTACGACGCGCTGTTGATATTATATAAGTTAGGTGAACCGCTTGTAGCCTAAAAAAACAATTAGAGTTTATTAAAGAAAACAAGAGTTTAGAGTTGTGGTACAGCATAACGATAAACATGGGATTAACATTTGGTAGCGTGAGGAGCATAGACCGCTTATGTGTGTAAACCGCTGTTAAGTAGAAAAATGTTTGTAAAAGCAGTAAGGTTAGTAAAACAGGGTTTATGGTCCCTATACACCGGAGGACAGTATATAGCGGACCGTCTTTCAACTGGAAATGTAACAATCAATTAGATACAATAATACAGAGAACTTCCAAGTTCTTCTCAACTGGGAGATCCCGAATGGAGGCAAGCGTACAAGCAAAGACCTTTCTCCAAACAAACAATCTCAAAAATAACCAATAACAATATAGAGTTCGTATATACAATATGCAGCCTGTCAACCTTAGGTTACAACCCGGATACAGGAAAATCCGGGTTGCCCAACGCGCACCACCCCCAAATGAACGAGGAAAACCACAAATACAATCCTAAAACAAGCAATATATCTCGGATCTCAGGGGGTGATTGCTACAACCTTCTGACTCTGCAAATGGAATATGAAATACAAGGGTCCTCTTTCGAGTGTCCACATGCAATATAAGGATATGAAATAGGTAGACCAACCCGAAAGCAGCCTTTTTGGGTACCTAATTTGATTTGAGCGTAGTGTTGAGAGTTCCTTGTGCGGTTGCACGACCTTAGACGTCCGTTGGTGTACGCGGCTCCCGGACCTTCCTTTGGATTCTCCTTGGGGTACCAGTTATCTGGCGTCGTCGTCCTCGGCGAATATACTTCCCAGAACCACCGATAAGCAAACCCGAAGTCCACTTGGGCTCTAGAAGGCAAAACAAACTCTGATTATCTCATATCTCTCTCTCTTTGGCTCTCATTTATTTATTTATTTATTTCTTGGTATCTGGTTTTTCGGCGGTCTCCTCTGCTCGAATCGCATGCACTCCTCCCGGATGACTGGGCTTATCGCATGTACTCCTCCCGGATGACTGGGCTTCATTATACTTGGGGTCATGTTGAACTCGGGGAGGACCGCTCACTCATCATGCACTGGCGGCGGTCTTGGGCGATCGCACTTCGTGCGCTGGCGCGCTGGCGCCGCTTGATTGGCTTGTCTCGAAGATCTCTGCCTTAGGCGTGACACTATCTGGCCCTTGGCCTCAGGTTCGCATGGGTGCCTGATTTGGCACGCCCCCGGATCGTCATTGATTGGTCGGCTCATACTTGGATATACTTGCCATTCGGGGTGACATTCATCCGGAGTGGCATCTTGGTCATTCGGGTTATCCTTCATCATTCGGGATGTACGGGATGTACTTTGTCTGGACTTCACTTATTTCGTGGTCTTCAGATCACACTCCACTCGAACTTGGACAGTCTGCTTCTCTTGGGACTCGAAACAATGATCGTTCATCTGGGCTGTGATGGTTATAGTCCTTCAGGATTACTGCGGTGTCATTCAGGGTGACTCGATCTTGAGGTACTGGGTGATAGCTCGACTCGTAAGGGTAGGCCGCTTTCCGGGATACATTCTACCGGAAGCGTTTTGCCCCTTCGAATGGGTACCTGCCGCAAAGGGAAGTTGGCAGCCGGACTGGGCGCAATAATTCCATCCTGAATCATCTTTGCTTCGGGTGGAACGCCTCCGTGCCTGTTAGCCTATACGTGGTCCGAGTATCCGTCCTAGCGATCTTCAACCAGTCAACACTTTCGGGTGCATCATTCTTGTGCCACTCTGAGTCCAGATCTCCATTCGAAATTCCCTGGCTCTGGACCCTGGGCAGATGCGAACTGGCCACTCTGGAAAACTTCCAGTTGCCTCGCGTCAACCGCCCCTCTGGTCACGGACCCTCACTGAGCGATTTATCTTCGAAGTGTCAGACCTTGAGCAGATCCACTCGCGATCGCAGCCGTCCTGGGCGCAATGCCACCCGGGCTCGCCAACCATCCAACAGACTTCCCGGATTGTCCACAATTCTCTGTCCCCCAACTGTCGCACCCACTATTCGGCCAATCTCCAGACGCGGCGAACAAACACATTGAAAACGCAAAAACTCTTCCGCTCAACACGCGATGAGCACCGCCAAGGCAAGCACTGACGGCGGCAATGGTCGCGACGTGGACGACGCGCCTCCGCACGCCCCTGGGCAACTCCCGGACGCTCCTCCAGTGGGAGGTAGTGTTTCGGCCTCAGGTGGTGCGGATGGCAGTGAGGGCAACTCCTCCGGCAAGGCAGAAGGCGAGGCCGTCCCGCATATCGATCCGGATCATGCGGTCGAGGAGACCGCTCACGTGGAGGAACCCCCACAGGACGACGGAGCGCCGAATGCTGAGATTCAGTCGGATATGCCGACTGGGGGCGTGGACTTGTCCACCATCAATGGCCCGGCAGCTACTGCGGCCGCCTTTGCGTCGGTGTGTCAACTGTTGGTGACCCAACAAGCCATCTCGGAGACCACGGCAAACCATACTAGCTGAATCTAGTACACTCGGACTCGACCACTGCAGCAGCTATGCATCCGTATTCACCGGGTGACATTCCACCCGCACGCTTTGGGGTAAAGCAGGATCCATCGAGCTTCATCGTGGGCGTCCCTGCCAACAGCTCGGACCGACGCACGGAGCGTTTCATGCGCGACGGATACGACTGGCTGGAGGTGTTGTGTTTCGTCGAGACCCTCGGGTGAGGACATTCGGGACCGTTCGGAGATGGTCAACCAGAGATTAAGTATCCGTCTGGACCTCCTGCTACCCAAGGCGACTGATACAGTAGCCACGGTGCCGGAGTTTCGCGACCTGCTAAGCAGTATGGACGCGAAACGTGAGTTGGCTTCGCTGCTCCAGCATTACCCCGTGGAGGGGCTGGCGCAGATGGTGTTCAAGATGTCGACACTCCTGAACCAAGCTCTCGTCCAACTCCGAGGGGTCACGCGCCAGCTCCAGTCGAGTGGTTCTCGTGACGGCTCCGAATTACTTGAGAATCAGCGCTATGAAGACTGGATTTGCTCTGCTGAAACAGCATTAGAAGAGGCTTTCCTGGTTTCCAAACGCCAAATCGACCAGGAACTTTCGAATCACGCCCGGGATTTCAAGCGCGCGGCGCAAAACCACGAACAGGAAGAGGAAGTTCTCCGGTCGCGCCTGGCATCCATGACCCAGGAGCGCGACGACATGATCGCGTTTGCCCGATCGCTGAAATGCCAGCTAAAGGCAGGTGCTCTCAACGTCCCAAGGGTGATGAATTTCTTGAACCAGCACCAGACTCAGGTTGTCGGTAACTGGCTCCGCCTGAAAGCTCTGCTGGAACACCTCAAAGATCATCAGGTCCCCCGGATAACTGGACCACCCAAATTGTGGTGACCGCTATCGATGATTACTCGGCACAGCCCGGTCCATTCGTCGCCTTGGATGAAGAGGACGCGGATGAAGAGAAGAAGGTCGACAGCGGTAGTGGACCGAAAAGCGGATCAAAACGTGCGCCTCTCGACTTCACCGAAGATCCAACTCCTACATCTACACTCCAGACCCCGCCGTCCAAGCAACGCAAGCACTCAGTCAGTTCCCGAAAATTACAGCTCCACCCGGACCCGTACACTCCAAGTGACAAGGACGCCCTGGATCCCCGGAAGTCGCTTACTCGGACAGCCGAAGAAGCCCGGGCATCTCTGGCGGATCATGCAGTGATCTTGGACAAGCGCACGTACCTTCAGATGGCCATGCGCTTTGGGCTGGATTATCTGGACGGGTTCGAGCTGGTGAACGGCGATCATCTGGTGCATCCTCGAATTCCGGTTCGGGAGCTCACGCTCATGCTCGCCCGGATGATCAACTCAATCACACTCCGTGGGCTAAGTACGTCCCGAGTTGGTGCTACAAGAAGGCCCAGACGTATCTTGACAACCTCCATTGCGCCCCGGCTCGTTGGCCCACTCTATAAAAGGTTCGCCTGGATGACTCGGCGGAGGTGATGGAAGCTCTCTTTTCAGGGGTGGGTGAAAGTGACGACGACGAAGACCGGGACGTCACCTTTAAATCCAGCGTGGAATTCAAGCCTCAAGCTCGACGGACTACCCCACTTCGATAGGCCAAGCATCAGTCTCGTCCGTCTCAAGCTCGTCGTCACCAACCGTGACCGACCCACCTTCAGAACCGCCTGCTAACCGTCACCGTCCGGCACAAGATCATCACCAATCTGTCCTGGATCGGAAGGAGTATTCCGAGTTGGCTCCGGATGAGCTCCCGTTGATCGAGACTCCTGGGCGTGGGGTGATGTCTTGGCGTCAATACGACATTATGCTCTAGTTTGCACCTGGGACTGCTAATGCAATCGAGCAGACCACTGGTTTCCCGGACTACACCCCCAATTTGTCCAAGGCCACCGAGCTAGAGGTGGTTCGAGCGCGATGGGATCCTCCTTTATTCAAAGTGCTGTGGGACTCGGCGCCTTGGGACGACATGTTTCGCCAGCGCCTGGAATTCTTGATCCTGCACTTTGATGACGACTTGAGCGCCCGGGCGAAGTCCGATTTGGTGGATATCGTGGAATTCATGTGGGTGCATCGCCGAACCTTTTGGCTAATTGGCCATTGGTTTTCATCGACCACCACCGGGATGACTATTCCGCGAGCCTCCACTCCGACCGCAAGAGGGAGTGTGATGCGGTTAAGAAGAATTCAAGAAACTCCTGGATGACAAGTTTCGGGCGGGCCTCCCGGAATCCACCCTGGAAGAGCCGGACGTCTGGACATTCCCTGCCAAGTGTTGCTTCTGGGTTTGGATGGACTGGTCTCCGTCGGACGACCAGAGCCGCCCTCTCGCGCTGACGAAGCAACTCAAGATCGTTGACAAGTTGGAACCTGCTCGGGTGCAATGGAACTCATGCGACTCGGATGACCAGCGCGTGGCCCACCTGGGGTCGTCTCTTCGGAAGGAGTTGCTTCCCGCATCCGAGCGCCGTCGCTATCCTGTTGCCACTCAGCGCCCGTAGGCATCATTCCGTCGTCACAGAGGGTCCAATCTCGGGAGTTCGTTTCCATGTTCTACATTTTCTCAGCATAGTCACGTCTTAACTCCATTAATACATCAGACCCATCTTACATTCCATGTCTTCCTCTGAATCTCCCCGCACGCGCATCCCCCCCGTCACCTTCCGAATCCTCTCCACTTTTTTGCACACTTTCGATTATGTTTCAGGTAAACATCACTATTCTCCACTCGAAATCAAAACATTTTCGGTCAAATTCACAATTCCGCGATCTGCGTCGGTCAAGTCGGGTTCATCCGTGGTGACTATAGCCTAGGGTGGTCGTCTCCGACCTGCATAGCCTGAAAACGCGCCCTAGCTTTCGCCCCTTGGTTGAAGTCGTACAAAAGAGCGCCACAGCTCTGCTGGGATACTGGTGTCCAATTTGGGCCATCGTAACCCTTCCATTTCACCAAGTACTCCCGAGTGCGCTTAGCGGTGCGTATTCGTTTGACCCACCGTAGATCCAGGATTTTCTCGACTTCGTATTCATCATTCGAGTTGTCTGGCTCCCAACTGTCCTCCGGCAGCAGTGCCGCATCAAAATCATCATCACCTTCCAGATCAAGCTCCATCGTTGGTCGTTTCGGGAAGACCGCACGCGGTTTCAGACGGCTTACATGCACCTAAGGGTTGACACGATACCCCGTATCATTGACCTTGAGGCGCACTCGAAGGTCATCCTGAATTTCTTCGATCCGGAAAGGCCCATGCCACAAGTGTGCCAGCTTTCGGCTCAATCCCGGTTGTACCTAACGGCGCGGTCGATAACGAGCTCTCGCGCCTAGAGGAGGGTGAAGCCTCGTCCAGCGAGAGCGACACCTCAGTTTCGAGCAGGGGGTCGAGACGCACGAAGACGTCCGCTGCGCTAGCTGCCGTGTTGCTCCAGAATAGTGCAGACATCATCGACCTCCTGAAGGCTCGGATCACGGGGTACGACGAGAAGATCAAGGAGGCCCGTGCGACAATCCGTAGCGACCGTCTCAAGATCAAGAATGGGTTGTCAAGCCTCACGTCGTGCCTGCTAATCTTCCACCGATACATCGAGTCTCAGCAGATGTACGATTCTGTGTCATGTACATGAGAGCTTCAGGCCACCATCTGTGTGCCATATCAACGTCTTTTAACGCACAACGGACTCTGTTTAGTTTACTCTGATGGTCTCGCTCTGCAGCTCCATTTTCTTGAGGACTGTACCGTTTAGATGTCTAAAAGACAATGCCTTATTTCTTACAGATGTTTAAATGCTGCATTTACAAACTCAGTGCCTCCGTCGGAACGAATTCTTCGGATCGTGAACTTTTCATCACGTTCCAGCTGTAGGAGCAGCTCTTTGACCTTCTCAAATACCTTCTTTTTACTGCGTAGAACATATGTCCAACGCCACGACGTGTTGTCGACAATAATACTCAGGAAGTACTGAAACGTACCTATAGTATCATACACTCCCATGGTTTTCATGGGTCCATTTGTGACCATGTGTATAGTACTTTTGGGCTGTGTGTCTTGACCCTTTAGAATTGCGATAAGACATTCCCCGCTTCTTCATTGCTGCACAGGTAGTGCAAAAGAACGGTATATTTCGTAACTGATGTTGGTAGCGTGGCCATTTCAGCTACTATGTTTTGGCTCAGCATTATTTTTTTTGCCTTTATTGAGATGACCAAGTTTTACGTGCCACTCCTGCAATGTACTTTCTAGTTTCTCAACTCTTCGCGCTACTAAAGGCTTACATGGTTGTGCTTTGATCACATTGCACAGCACTTGTCGCTCTTTGACAGTTTTGTGTTGCACATAGTATGAGCCATTTATTGCTCGAGCCACAAATGCTAACTCGTTGTCCAAAAAACGAATTTGAATTCACCTGTTGGTGATCCAATTGATTAGTACCCACTTCTCTGTAGCCAATATTCACTAAGAATATTTGACTTTGAGTTTGGAATGAGTGCAATATTCTCAAAAAGAAACGGTCGAATTCCTTGCGGACCATGCAAATACAGCTTCACTGTGTCAATGTGTGTATTAGAATGCTTACACCCGTGTGCAAACGCAAACATGTATCCAGTGTCGGATCGCATGTCGACGAACGTCGATGCTTCGCCTGTTAGGCCGAATCCATAGCCTGAGTCCAGCACCCACTGGTTATTGGTTAGACATGTTTCCTCATCAATCAAAGAAGGATACAACGACAGGTCTTCCAGGCGTATCTTCTGTAGACTGATGTCACAGCAATCGACTGTTCGCCTGGTGACATCGGCGCATCGTCAGCTTCCGATTCGTTGACGCGTCCACCGTTGAAGCCAATGGCGAAAACCAATCTCATTGAATCATATGTCTCTTTCGCAATTGAAGAAATCCAGATCTCGTCTCGATGTTGGGGGGGGNTGGATCCCGTTGTCAGGGCTGGTTGAAGGAGTTAGTCTTGCAGCTACCGTCGACTGCACGGCGTTACACGCATCAACTGACACGTCCTTGGGCAGATAGTCATCCATTGACACAACCATCCGCTCCTTTCCCTTGGTTTGCGCCTTGAGCTTGCCCTTGTCCGCCATCTTTGTTGTGGGCTCTGTGTCGCTCCGCGCCTTTTTGAGTGCACTTGGGTACGACCAGATGTTGCACCGGAAGACCTTCAACTCAATGTCGCGCTTGCGCTTCTCACATTTGTTCTTGAGATGTGGCCCACCACTGATGTCGTTATGGACTCAAGCGGAGTAGAAGCACGACATGCCAGGGCTGGCGTTTTTCGGCACGTCCTACTGGGATGGCGTCTTTCTTTTCCCGAAGGCCGAACCTCTTGGCTTAGAAGCCTTGAGTACCGTGACATCTACATGGTTCACCGAAGCAATGGTCATCAAACCCTTGATTTGCGCCTTG
Organism: Phytophthora x cambivora; assembly: GCA_000443045.1. Lineage (NCBI taxonomy): Eukaryota > Oomycota > Peronosporomycetes > Peronosporales > Peronosporaceae > Phytophthora > Phytophthora x cambivora. The sequence continues at coordinate 2,154 of KE581238.1, read as the reverse complement.
CTCTTGTTCCCAAAGATCACGCAGAGTTTGGACTCAGTCAAAGTGAACTCTACCGGCGTAAACACGAATTGACAGCACTTTGATCAACATCCTCGTTTGCAAGATCAAACCAATTTTCAACGCCTAGGCGCTGTTCCGGTTCAATTGGTCCCTCGCAGCCTTAAGCTGCCGAAACAGGTGGGAAATACTTTTGAATTCAGAGGCAGCAATCTCCTCAAAATGTCCCACCAACTCCATAACACCTGAAGCCGTGTTGACACCGTACAGCTTCTCCACCGCGCGCCAAATCTTGTGCACGGGCTTCTGCATCAACTTGTTATCCGCAAAACCCGATGGAAGGGTTAGGTTGAAGAGATTCTTGATATGCGACTGCTGATTGTTGGCGAAAGCAACTTGCAGAGCGTAATACTCCTTGTCTTCGACCGAAGCACTTGGTCCTGGTTTATCTAGGACTCATAGCGCACGACGCTTCGCTTGTTGTTTGGCCACAACTAGCGCATCGCCCAGCGCCTTCAGATGAGCCTTGAGCTTTTCCTTGTACGCGGCGAACCTGTTTTTGTCCCGGTGAAAGGACAGCTTGTCGACCTCACTGCCGCTCAGCTTGCTTTTACTCATTTTACACTCGAATGTTAAATGGCACAACACAGTAGATAGGTAACTACGTGCATAAAGCTCTTATTCCTAAATAACCGTACTCTAGACGATTGGCTCAGTCCGAGGAAAATAAGGAGGTGAGCACGCCTCGGACTGCGTCCGGGCGGCATCGATTCCTTTGCCTGTTGTCGTCATCGCAATATGTAGCCAAATCACCATCTCCATGTGTGATCTGTTCTGAATACCCTCTCGCACTAGATAATGATAGATACACATCATCAATAAAAGGTTTCTCTTATTCAGTTTTTTTTTCTCTATTAGGCAGGCATGCTGCCTCTACGCTCAACAGCATACCTTTTGAAAAGTATCGATATCCTTCATCTTCGCTCCTTGTCACTGCACTCCATTGTGTTCCATTTGCTCCGCCCAATTACTCACCATAGTCAACTCGACGGTCCGTCTCTCTCAGTCGCGCTGGCGACGCCTAGCGGTTATTGGTCACAATATGCCCAGGCAGCTGGCGTCTACGAGAAAGCGTTACACATCGGTCATTGGTCTACAGCCCTCGCCAAATCTGTACATACTACCGCTACAGCAAGGCGAGAGTAGCTCCAATCTGTAAAGAATTGCAAAGTCGGATTTGTTGCTCGCGGCAAGAGGTTCACCTTGGAGAGCAGCTACAAAGTAGCGCTCAGACTGGTGGTGCCCAGACCTTCCGATAATACCGCCTCATACGGATTGCCGTGAGCCTAGAAAATAACTCTTCCTGAAAAATAAAATATTGCTGGTGAGCTGGCAATGCTAAGCAATATCAGTTACCAGAACATCTAACTCAAGTCAGAGTTAGCTACCTTCACTACCGTGCTAGGACTCCAGAAGCGTCTATTCTCCTTCAGAAAGAGAACCGCCTCCCGATTCACTGGCAAAATCCCGTGGTGGTGATGCGAAAGCGTATGCTTTGCGGCTGAAAAATCGAGCGACGCGAAATTACTAATAATTTACGAAGCTGTGGGTAATAAATAATTTTACGTTACGCAAATTTTGTCAGAATAAGTTATTGTCAAGTTCCAATACCGTAAAAATTGCAATACAGTTATTTATTCGGAGGGTCTGGTGGTGCCGTGGCTTACGGTTATATTGGTCATCTTCGAAACCCTTCCTCGCCGTTAAACTAGCGGTTGGCGCTAGGTAGCGCAGCACCATTGCTAGCTGCCATGTGAGAAAGCTTGAAAAGCAACCAAGGCCGGAAAACAGTCGTCTGCACTCACCAAACGGACTCTGGTTTTTGCGGCCATGTCGGTCAGCTTGAAAAGTTGCTCTACGCCAAGACAGCAGCAGTTCTCGGGAGTATGACGGCTACATAGCAAGTCGCTTCAGCACATTTGTTCTCATATACTGGTGTTGTTGTTCGTGGCCACGTCGCGCATGCATGGCGGCAACTCTTCGCAAGATGCTTGAGCACGCACAGGACACTTAGATGATACCTGTAATGGGCTTACTTAGCCCAATACTTTAGCTTACACGTGAGCGCACGTGTATGAGGAAGCGTAAGGTGTATTT
>KE581236.1:0-12058 GCA_000443045.1 Phytophthora x cambivora | reverse complement strand
GAGGAGGCCGGCGTCGAGATCTACCCGGGCTTCTCGGCCTCGGAGGTGCTCTACCGCGAGGACGGCTCGGTGGGCGGCGTCGCCACCCGCGATGTCGGCATCGGCAAGGACGGCAAACCCAAGGGAACCTTCGCTCGTGGCATGGAGCTGCGTGCGCGCGTGGTACGTTGGTTACAGAGTGGCGTCAGCTGAGCTATGGGGTTGCAGTTGCTGATGATTGCCTTTTGTGGTTGCTATTGCTGCAGACTCTCTTTGGTGAAGGCTGTCGCGGCTCGTGCAGTGAAGAGGTGATGGAGAAGTTCAACCTGCGTGAAGGCGTCCAGCCGCAGACGTACGGCATCGGTGTGAAGGAGGTCTGGCGCATCCCCAAGGAGAAGCACCAGGCTGGTCTCGTGCAGCACACGCTGGGCTGGCCGCTGCAGCGCTCGCTGATGGACAAGACTTTCGGTGGTTCGTTCATGTACCACATGGAGGACGACCTCGTGCAGATTGGTGTGGTCGTTGGTCTGGACTATGAGAACCCGTACATCAACCCGTACGAAGAGTTCCAGCGGTTTAAGACGCACCCGGCCATCCGGAAGTACCTGGAAGGCGGCGAATGCGTGCAGTACGGCGCTCGTTGCTTGAACGAGGGCGGCTACCACGCTATCCCGAAGCTGACGTTCCCTGGTGGCGGTTTGATTGGTTGCTCGGCTGGTTTCCTGAATGGCGTGAAGATCAAGGGCACGCACACTGCTATGAAGTCGGGTATGCTGGCTGCTGAGGCTGTGTATGAGGCTTTGACCGCCACTGGCGCAGAGCCTGTGGCCGAGACGGCGGAGATTAACCCTGAAGAGCCCGCGATTGACATTTCGAGCTACGGGGCTGCTGTGGAATCGTCGTGGATTGCTGAGGAGCTGAAGGCTGTTCGCAACGTTCACGCTGGTTTCCACAAGGGTTTCCTTCCTGGTCTGCTGCACGCTGGAGTGGCGACGCACGTCCTCAAAGGAAAGGAGCCGTGGACCATTCCGAACACCGTTGCGGACTCGGCAAAGACACGCCCGGCAAAGGAGTTCACGCCCATTGAGTACCCCAAGCCGGATGGCAAGCTGACGTTTGACTTGCTTTCGAACCTGCAGCGCAGCGGTACCAACCACAACCACGACCAGCCTGCGCACTTGCGCATTAAGCCGGAGCACGCAGAGGTTCCCTCAAAGGAGTCGTTCCCCGTGTACGCCGGTCCGGAGCAGCGGTTCTGCCCTGCCCGCGTCTACGAGTACACGGATGGCAGCGAGGCCAACGGTGTCCCGCAGCTTGTGATCAACGCCCAGAACTGCGTCCACTGCAAGTGCTGCTCCATCAAGATGCCCAAGGAGTACATCAATTGGACCGTGCCCGAAGGCGGAGGTGGCCCTGCCTAGTAAGTTTTCCCTGCTGTGCTGAGTTTTACGATGCTGAGCGTCCTGACTAACTGTGTGTCCCCCCGTGTGCTTGTGTCTGCGCAGCGAGCTCATGTAAGGAACTTTGGTCTTACCAAGTATTCGACTGGGGCTGTAGTAAATATTCAATCATACACGATACCGGTTGGTACAAATTAGAAACCAAAACATGCTTTTGCAGTGAAGTCTCCCATCCACACCACTTCAACACGTACATGTCACTCTTCCGAATCTACCAGTTCCCTCGACTCACTGACTTTGATGTGCGGCGGACAGCTCACTTTCGTATCCGCCATGCTGCGACTGCGTCGCTCCCTCGCGCGCATGCGCCTCTGCGCGCGGCTGCAGTCCACGTCGTCGCTCAAGCCGAGCCAGACGTTCATCACCACGCCCATCTTCTACGTGAACGCGGCGCCGCACATCGGCCACGTGCACTCGGCCGTGCTGGCGGACGCCTTGTCACGTTGGTTCAAGGTCAAGAAGCACGACGTGCTGTTCACAACAGGCACGGACGAGCACGGACTCAAGGTGCAGGAGGCGGCGGAGAAGAGCGGCACCACCGACTACAAGGCCTTCTGTGACGAGGTGTCGTCACGCTTCAACGCCGTGTTCGACGAGGCCAACGTCAACTGCTCGCGCTTCATCCGCACGAGCGACGAGGACCACCACGAGGCCGTGGCCGCCTTCTGGAGGACCATCCGCGACAACGGCCACATCTACCTGGGCGACCACGAGTCGTGGTACTGCAAGTCGGACGAGAGCTTCCTCACGGAGATGCAGGTGGAGGACAGGGCGGACGCCCATGGGAGGGTCCTTAAGGTGTCCAAGGAGAGCGGCCACCCGGTCGAGATGCTGCGCGAGGAGAACTACAAGTTCCGGCTCTCGGCCTTCCAGGACCGACTGCTGCAGTGGCTGGACGAGAACCCGGACGTGATTGTGCCCATGTCCAGGTACAACGAAGTGCGTGCAGCGGTGACCGGCGGACTGAGAGATTTGTCGGTCTCGAGGCTGAGCGAGAAGATTCAGTGGGCGATCAAGGTCCCGGGTAGGATTTTGTGGGTTGTTTGAAGTTGCGTGGGAGGGGCTGATGGGGTTTACTGTGTGCTGCAGATGACGACAAGCACTGCGTCTACGTGTGGCTGGATGCGCTGACCAACTATTTGACGAGTGCTGGGTACCCCGGCGACGTTGACTGTGCGTGGCCTGCGGACTACCACATCGTGGGCAAGGATATCCTGAAGTTCCACGCGATTTACTGGCCGGCGTTCCTTATGGCGGCTGGACTCCCGCTGCCGAAAAAGGTGGTGGCGCACGCGCACTGGACTGTTGGGAACGTCAAAATGTCCAAGAGTCTCGGCAATGTGGTGGACCCCCACGAGATGCTGTCCAAGTATGGGTCGGACTTCGTGCGCTTCTTCTTGTTGAGGGAAGGCGTGCTCACGAACGATGGCGACTTCAACGCCGAAACCCTTGAGGACCGCGTCAACAGCGAGCTTGCTGATACACTGGGAAACCTGGTTTCCCGTAGCACCGGCAAGTCGGTACTTGTGAAGGGTATTGTACCGAAGCGTCCTCAACTTGACCGTCTCACAGCAGAAGACAATGAACTTTTGGCAAAGGGTCAAGCTCTTGCTGCTAAGGTTGAGCAGCTATTCGACACACCTGATGTACGTCTTCGAACCTTGCTTCTTGGTTTTGGTCTCTGTCGATTTTAACGACTCGCTTGATGTGCGATAACAGTTCGCGCGCGGTCTCGAAGAAATCGTTTTCTTCCTCCACGACGTCAACCGGTATGCTATTGCCTTCCTTGACCGATGCCCGTATGATTTCTTACTTTAGTGTTTCATGCTTGCTATGAACAGGTATTTTACGATCATGGAACCGTGGGTCCTGTCGAAGACCCTCAAGAACTCAGAAAATGTGACTTCTGAAGAATACGAGGCCACAAAAGAGCGCCTCGACACTGTTCTATACCTTGCTATTGATGCAGCACGTATAAGTGGTGAGTGTACGGCTTCAGCTGGCGTTACGCGCATTCTTCTAATAATTTGTCGTTTGCCTTGTTTTGTGCAGCTATCTTGTTGCAACCTGTTGTTCCCATTGCAGCAACAAAGATTTTGGACTATCTCGCAGTGCCGGAAGACAAGCGCTCTCTGGCCGAAGCGACTCTACTTTGCGATGACGAGCAGGTGATGGGCGCTGTACTGAGTAACTCAAAATCGTTCGTAACATTCCCCAAGGTGCACAAGAAGCGAGACAGCAATTAATGGACGTGCAGTTGCCATCCATACTGCATTTTGACAGCGTATGGCCTGGCCTGCCAGGCTCAATATTGATCAATAGAGACTTGATGTCACCTGAAATCCAACTTGTTTTACTTAGCCTAAGATCTTCGCCAGTGCCGTTTTCTGGAGTGTCGTGAGATGGCGCGGGAAGACAATGTCGAATTTAATGCGCAGGTCACCGCGCTCACCTGGCTGGCTGGAAATCGGCATTCCTTCCTTCTTCACCACTTTTTCGGAGCTCGGACTAACCACTTCGTTGCACGAAATCGCCAACTTGCGGCCGTCCAACGTTGGCACCTCCACGCAGTAGTCGCCGAGTGCCTCGCTAAGCTTCAACTTGGCCGTGAAGACAAGATGGGCTCCGTCGCGCTTGAACAAGCTGTGGTCTTGCTGCACCACTTGGAAAACCACGTCGCCAGCTTCGTTGGTGCGAGTCTCGCTGCCCTCGCGATCGAACGTGATCTTGGTGCCTGCCTTCCAGCCAGGCTTGATCTTTACAACGAAAGTCTTGGCGTCGTTCACCAGCTCGTCGTTTTGCAACCGCTTCCGCTCAATGACCACCGACTTTGAGGTCCCCAGGAAGAGCTCTTCTAGCGTGCATACGAGTTCCCGTACGATGGGCTCGGCCTTCTCAGGGCCCTTCTTACGCAGCGAGCTTGCAAATGGCAACGTATCCCCGAAGCCGAAGTCACCGAACGGGTTGTTGGTACCGAAGAATTTGTTGAAAACATCTTCGGACGCACGCTCGTTGAAAGCGTAGCCGTCGCGCATGTCGCCATTTTCATCAGGTACCCCGTTCTTGAGACCGTCGTAGCCGTACTGGTCGAAGACCGCACGACGTTCTGGGTCACTCAACACGTCATAAGCTTCCGAGATCTCTTGGAAACGGTATTGAGCTTCAACGAGATTGGTTTTGTTCTTGTCCGGGTGCCACTTCATTGCGAGCTTGCGATAGCTAGCAACGACCAACACATTGCGACAGATTCAGTACTGCTCCACACAAGTAACACAGTTTTGCAACACTGGTACTCACGCCTTCTTGATCTCCTGCTCGGACGCACCACGCGGGACTTGTAGGAGCTCATAGTAGTCCATTGTGTCGGCACGAAAGGCCTACGATAGATCGAGAGTACTTGTCGTTTCGAGAAATGGAGAGCAGGCGGTTCGAGACGTCGGCGAGCAACTAAAAATGGTGAGACCACGCACAGCAACCACCTTGAAGTGACGCACCAACAGGAACTGGAACGGCAGGAGAATCCGAGACCATGTTTGTAGCAGATATATTACGTCTGTCGGCTGCAGTTTGTCAACCGTCGACTTGCTCTGACACGCCCTTATTCTGGACCAACTAGAAGTCGCGGTAGAGCATGAGCATACCGTCTAAGTGGATAATGGCGCGGTCGAGACGGTCGAGTGAACGGCTGAGCTTGTCAAACTTGTCGAGATCGTTGGCTTCAACCAGTTGCTCCGACCGAGCGATGAGCTCCTTGTTCTCCTCCGCCTCGGACTTACGCCGGCGGCGTAGGCGACACAGCGAGTCCTGCACACGCTCCGTGATACGCGTCTGCATCTGCGGTACGTCCACGGACCAACAGAAGAATGTGAATGCTGGGTTGTGGTCTGCACGCTTCGGAATTTCCTGCATTTTCAGCAGCTTATCCGTGTACAGCTCATACAGCCGATGCCGCGCGTCGTTTGACGGCAGCAGCGCCAACTCGCCGATAGTTTTCTGCTCTAATTGGCGCTTCTCCATCAGCAGGCGCACGATACGAGCGCTTGCGACGCCATACTTGTCCTGGATGTACGCGTGGGTGGTGGCCTGCTGCAGGAACTCCACAATCTTTTGCATGTGCACCACGTACTGGCCACCATCGCCCGCGCGCGCCTGAGTGGGGTCGAACGCCTCCTGCGCAACCTTCATCACCATTCCTGACTTGTCACGGCACATGACCATGATGTAGTTCAGGAGCAGGCGCCACGGGTTGTTCGCCTCAGGAGGCAGGGCCTTCTTCACACTCTCCATGTCAAACAAATCGCGTGCCGACACGGGGAACGAAGTAGGCTCGTCCTTTTCGCGCTCGCGCGGCGACGAGTGCTGCAGCATAGCCGCCACGATGACACCAGCCACAGCGTTGATGTTCTCCGTCGCAAACCTAATGCAAGCCTTGTGTCGCAGATCCCGCAGCAGCTGCGTCACGCCAAAGCGCCACACGAGCGAGCGCTCGTCGGTATTGGCCCCAGACCCATTCGGTGCATCTTCGCCGCTAGTCTCACCACCAGTGGTGCCATCTCCAGACGACGTACCCCGACTGGGCAGCTTGGCGCGCTTGGAGTTTTTCTTCCTCTTGGCGCCACGTCCCGACGAAGTGGAAGAGTTCGCAGAGCTAGGCTCCCACTCAGTCTCCGAGTCGTCTTTGTCGTTGCGATTCGCCTCGTCCGCGTCCAGCATCATCTGAAGCTCGACCGGGATCGCGTTACCTGAGGACGGCGCCGGCGCCTTGCGCTTCTTTCCACGCACCGTGATTCCGTCGTCGTCAGCAGTTTTCCCGTTCTTGTTCGCGCTAGCATTGTTTCCAGCCTCAGCATTAGCAGCAGCAGCTGACTTGCTGTTCAAGTTGCTGGTGGCGCCCTTCTCCTGTCCGCGCATGATGCAGGCCGGGAACTCCGGCGCCTCCTCCGGCTCCGCCACCTTGAGGTCCAGCGGGTGCACGCGCGAGACGTAGCGCTTCTTGGCCATCTCCACGAACGTCTCGTGCACGAGATGGCGGCACTCGTCCAGCTCCTCCTCGCCGATCTCCTCGTCCTCAGCTGCTGGCTGCTCTGCGTCGCCCTCCTGCGCCTTCTCCTGCTGCTTCTGCTCCTGGCGCCGCTGCTCCGCCAAGTTGTAGGCCATCGCGTCCAGCGACTGGTCCATGCGTACGCGGCCCTGCACCAGCAGCTCCTCCATCACCACCTCACCCTGCACGCCGAACGTCTCCTTGGCCAGTTCAATGAACTTGGGGAACCGCAGGCGGTACAGCGCCTCCTGCACGTTGATCTGCCAATAAAATAGTAGAAAATAAAAACAATAAAAATATCAGCAACAATTAATTAATACTTCTAAATCACCACCACCAATATTGATCAACTCACGTTGTAGGCCACAGTGGGCGATCCGCTGCGTGCGGCAGCCACGGGCGTCACGTCCAGCACGTTGTGCTGCAGCAGCTTCAGCAGCGCGCACTTGATCTGAGCGACAATTAATTGGCAAACAACAATATTAATATGAATATAAATACAATTATTGGCCATATTCTTATTATTGGCACGCACCTCGTGCAATGACGGCGGCGACGCGGCACTGCGGCGCTGCAGCTTGTGAGCCAGCTCCACCAGGCTCAGGCCCTCGGCGCGCAGCAGCGTCTCGGCCACGCGCTCCGCCACGTCGCCGAAGTCCTCGCGCACGATGCTCAGCACCAGCGCGCGCTCGGAGCGCGAGGCGAACGCCGCCTTCCTCTCGGTCGAAGCCATCCGTCCGCAAATGTGGCGCTTGTCCGCCATCCAACGCCTATTAGATAGAAGAGGTCGCGTGAAGGTTGCACATTATGTGCGTCACATAGTTGGTGTGACATACACTACATAATACATTCCCGCAACACCAAATGCAAAATTGTTAGTCATAGAAAATGGCGGGCGGGGATGCGAGNCCGCAAGCGACCGGCGGACGGCTGCGACTCGGACGAGCGCGACAACTCGGAGCCGTCCGAGTCGGAGATGGAGGAGCAGCTCTGTGCACACGCGGCTGAGGCGCTCAACCACTTCATCCGCAGCTACAACATTTCCGCCAGCGTACGATTTGATTGGCTCGCTGCGCAGTTGGTCGCCGTAACTTATTTTTTGAGACGGTAATTTATTTTTTGGTGGTGATATGACTAGACGGAGTTGGCACGCAACCGCTTCAAGAACTCGCTGTATCTGATGCAGCAGCGCAGCCGACGCAAGGAATACCCGGCACGGGCCAGCGAGACATTCCACGAAGCCATGCAAGGCTTCGGAGTGGTGCAGAGTGCGTTGATGTAGTCATTATTCTAAATAAGAGGTGGTCGTGCTAATCTAAATATTTTTTTATGTTTTTTGCAGCGTCGGAGCTGCCGGGCCCTCCGGACCACCGCGTGAAGCACACGGTCAGGATCGACCTGAACAATCCCGCCAAGACGACGGTGAACAAGCGCGCGGTGATTCTGCCGAAGGTGCCGCCCATCCCAACTGCCACCATGTGGACGGCTCTGTCCAAGAACTACGAGGTGGAGGACGAGCCGCAGCTCAAGTTCCTGCCCTACTTCGGCGACGACGATGAGGAGGACGTCGTGTCGGAGTTCTATCAGATCAAGTGAGATCTCGTGAACTTTAGTGGTTTTTTTCCTGAAGTTACCAGTGCATCTGACAGATTTTTTTTTAAATTCTGCTAGACAGCAGCGGACGAGTGCGTGCGAAGTGGAGTTCACCAAGGAAATGTGCGAGGCTGTGTTGAAGACGCTCCAATCTACGTGGGACCTGACGCCGAGTGATCTCAAGCGAGTGGCCAACGTGATTCAAGTGGAAGAGGAGGTCCGTTTTTATCTGCTGTCGAGCATTGCACGCGATGAGCTGGTGCTCACTTGTTGCTGTGTTTTGCCGAGTAGGTGCTGGTTGAGGTGCACAAGAACTTGCGCTTGGCACAGCGCGCAGCGAAGAAGAAACGACGCTCAGAAGCGATGGCAGCCGCAAACGGACAAAGCAAGTCGACTCCTAGTGGCGAAGAAAATGGATCCAAGGAGGAGCTTGAAGATTCTGCTGATCAGACCAATATTTCGACGGAGGAGTACTTGGAGCTCTACGAGAAGTCCGCTGATTCGTTTCGTAGTACGTAGAATTCTGCTTTGGTTGATTATCACGCAGGTGGAGCTGTATCGGTGACAATTGTGTGGGTTCTGCGTGCAGGTCTTTTCTGCCGACGCTGTTTTGTCTATGACTGTGACTATCATGGATGCGTCGAGCAGCCAAAACTGGTAAGAATGTTAGGACTGGCCCTCGGAAGGCACTTGTATTCGAGACTTATCTGGTGTGTGTTGTGTCCTGTAGAGCATAGCGGAGCAAAATGCGGTCGCCCTCAACATGAAGGAGAAAGAAAAACTGATGAACACGGGGCGGAACTGTGGGAACGATTGCTTCCTCGGTCGAATGAGGTCTTCGAGCGCTAATGGGTTCTCAAAAGCTCGTGCCATTTCTGCCACGTTCGGGTGGAACAAGCAAATGCGTATTATTTGCGCGCGGGCCTATTTTCTTTGCTCGGGTAATTTCTGCGAAATGGCGAAGATACTCGGTGACAAGACCTGCATGGAAGTGGCGGAGTTGTGCGAGTACTACGATATCAATGACCGTACCTTACCAAAAGAGGTGCGTTTAAAATCGACTTTGCTCTTTGTCATGGCAAAACTAATGGTATATGCGCTGCAACATAGGTTTGGTCTCAGCCCAAAAGTCGACGCTCAAGAAAGAAGAAGAATGCGCGAATGTCAATTGCGCATTTAAACAGTACGTTAACCCTATGCATCTGTATTCTGCATGTCCTCTTGTCACCCTAGATACGCTGGGATGCTTTGAGATCTAAGCACCGCGGCCGCATGGAGTGACATATACCGAGTGGAGATACATGCGCCTTTCATTTTCCTCCTGAGGCTTGAGAGACCATAGTTGTCGGGCTATTGTTGGGCTGCACATTATTGTCCTAGATATTTATCTTGTACATGTGACTGCAATGCTCACCTCTTCGGTTGTCTTCGTGACAGACTCCCAGAACGGCGTGGTGAACTCGGTCCAGATCAAGTACGTTGCGCCTACGTTTATTATTTTTTGAATCGCTGCACATCAACTCACGCGATTTGGTCCTTCGTGCTTTTTATTCAAGAATTGAACCGTGCTCCCACCCTGGACCGTGTGAACAAGGTGTTTGCTCATGTGTCGAAGGCGGTATCTTTTGCTCAAAGCACTGCCACTGTGTCCACGATGACTGCAAAATCTTCTTCCTGGGGTGCCAGTGCCAGCGTGGTCGTTGCCGAACTAAGGCATGTCCGTGCTTTTGCGCGGGTCGGGAGTGCGATCTCGATTTATGCAAAGTGTGCTGTGCAGACGAAATTGCTGCGCTCGAGAAAGGAGAGTCGTATGACTGCAACGCGGACAAAACAAAGGACGAGAAGCAGCAAACATCTTGCCAGAATCGCAGCATTGCGTTAGGCAGACAGAAACATGTTCGAATGGGCCGCTCTCATCTAAGCGCGGCTGGCTGGGGGCTTTTCGTGGACGAGTTTGTGGCCAAGGATGAGTTCATTATTGAGTATATCGGCGAGATGGTCTCCCAGGAAGAAGCTGATAGGCGCGGTGCTGTCTACGACAAAGTTGACCGCAGGTATAACGGGCATTCAGTACCGGTACTCATCTCTACTATATTGTGTACTAATGTTATGTGTTTGCGTGTGGAACAACTAGCTACCTGTTCAACCTGGACACCAAGACTGTGATCGATTCGACCCGAAAGGGAAACAAGACGAGAGTATGTGTAATGGACCCAATTAGTATTATTTTGTGCTGGTTTAACACTTACGTTGCTTCGTTGTGTTTGTGTTATGTATGTGTCCCATTCCAGTTTATTAACCACTCCAAGAAGAATCCGAACTGCGCGTGCAAGATCATGAATGTGAGCAGCGACTTTCGAATTGGCTTGTACGCAACCCACGACATTGAGCCGCATTCGGAGGTATGGTGGATGCTCTACGGATATAGTCGTCATTTTCCACGTCTAACACAAATGCTGCCGCAGCTTTACTTCGACTATGGGTACGACAAGGAGCTTTATCACGCGGAACTGCTCAAACAGCCAACAGTCACAGACTGGATGGAATAGGACCGCGTTTGTTTTGAACACGTGTGGTAATCTGCGAGCGGAGTACGTTGGATGTTTGTAGGGTTTCGAACCGGCAGTGGCATTGGCAATCTCAATTGCTAATCCCCCGTTGAGTTGAAGGAATTAACAATGCGTTCTTTAGCTGAACACTTCAGGATGCGTGTAATGCTGGGTTCAGAAGTTTACTGAAGATATGTTTGAGCGCTTTATTTTGCTTTTTGCTCTGATGCAGTACGGTTATCCGTGGGCGAACAGTTCGGATACTTTGGTACGTCCATGGATATCGGATCACTGAAAACATACGTACTTGTATAAGTAATGAGCAGATATGATGACAGTGCACTGCACTGATCGGAATTCTCCATCACTGGTCACGCGTGTTGTGGAAAATGATACCACGTGTCAAGTTCTGCAGCGAGTTTGCAAGATTGCGAGTCTCAATTGTGGCTTACACATCCGTGCATTTCACGTCTCCAGCACGCTCGACTCTCGAAGGCTATTCGTCAAGTCCAGTCGAGCACGCACAGCAAGTCAAGAAAGCTGGCGGTGCTGCAATGAGGCACTGCTGTGGTGCTGCGTCTGCGTTCGATCGCTGCGGAACGATCAACATTTTTCATTTTGATCTCCAGACTACCAGCCCATCTGCTCCCAATCTGCCACTTGAAAGTTTCGCCTGAAGTTGTGAAGCTCTAGCGTAATGCGAGCGTTGCTACTACTTCTCACGGTATCAAGCTGTGTGGCAGTGCCTATCGAAGCCGAGATTCCCCGCGCGTGTGTGGGTGTAGCCGATCAAAAGCTGCCGTTCTGCAATCCGTCACTGTCGACGGCTGACCGAGTTGAAGACCTGCTATCCCGACTGCCCCTGCAGGAGAAAGCGACGCTACTCACGGCACGCGCCAGTCCGCGAGGCAGCATGAGCAGCATCGGACTGCCGGAGTACAACTGGGGAGCCAACTGCGTGCACGGAGTGCAGTCGACGTGCGGAACCAAGTGCCCCACGTCGTTTCCGAACCCCGTGAACCTCGGCGCCATCTTCGACCCGCAAGTGGTGTTCGACATGGCGCAGGTCATCGGGTGGGAGCTGCGAGCGCTGTGGCTGGAGGGGGCGACGGAGAACTACAAGGACGGCCCGCACCTCGGCCTCGACTGCTGGTCGCCCAACGTGAACATCAACCGAGACCCGCGGTGGGGACGCAACACGGAGACGCCGTCGGAGGACCCTCTCGTGAACAGCAAGTACGGCGTCGCGTACACTCGGGGGCTGCAGGAGGGCAAGCGCCAAGACCCGCGGTTCCTGCAGGCGGTCGTCACCCTCAAGCACTACGTCGCGTACTCGTACGAGAACTACGGCGGCGTGACCGCATGCAGTTCGACGCCATCGTGTCGCCGTACGACTTCGCGGACACGTACTTCCCGGCCTTCCGCTCGTCGGTGGT
>AUVH01077185.1:0-13564 GCA_000443045.1 Phytophthora x cambivora | reverse complement strand
CGTTGATCATTGCCCCATGGACTGTAGCCTGCTGCGGACTGGGCTTGAACTGTGTCTTGGAGTCAGAAGTCGGTCCACTGGCCAGGGTACTGGGGCTTCCTTTTGACAAGGTTGCTTGCCGAAAGGCCAGTACTTGGTTGATGTCTCTTACCAATTCAGGGTCGTCCCCCACGCGCCTGCGCAGCGCGATTAAGCGTGCGTCGCCCGCACTTTGAACGGAACGAGGGGTTTCGTCTCGCTTTCGTTTATCATTCACAATTCGGGGGGTCACCACTTGCTCTATTTCGGCGGGCTCAAGATCATCATCGGAGTCATAAAGCTGATCCAGTCTTTCGGTCTCCGCCCGGCTGTCCCCTGTAGGACTCGGGTCATCTGCAGTCACCTCGTCCCCCGGAACAATCAGCGCCGCTGCAACCACGACACCCTGTGGGATTCGTCGTTTCCCTTCACGGTAGAACACGAAGTTCAATATGTGCTCAATAGTTACGTTCACCACACGAGTCGCATTGACATCGTACAGGGGTACGACGTGGCTCTCGTCCACCACGTTCATGGATATCTTCCGCAGAATCGTTGCTGAGCTTCGGCGAGCAGCTTGTCCGATACCATGGAAGTGATCGTAAACAGCCGCATGCAATGACCGCATTTCTGCGGGCATAACGTCTGTCACTCCACGCAAATGGCAGGGCCGGAGGGCGTACGACTCAACGGCGAGATCTTGGAGCTCATCGTCTTTAAACGCTAGTTCAACGGTCCCATCCGCAAAGGTGACTTGTAGCGCCCCTGAGTTAGATTGAGAACTCCAAGAATAACCAACTGCAACGCCGTAGTCCCAGATCTTGGGCTTTCCCGGTAAGACTCGCGCGATGCATAGTGCGCTTCCCACGTACGTCCCAATTCCACTCAGGGCCTCCTCCTGAGTCACCGCTCTCCTCTCCACCTCCGAAGCTGCTTTCTGCACGGTGCAATCTCCCAGCTCCTTCCAACGGCCACTCGCCACCCGCTCCACGTCGTACATCCCCTGAGTCGCCTCGTCGGAGACTTTGCCGTAGGTGTAACCCGTAGTCTCAAGAGCGTCGGGCTTAAGTAGTGCGTAGCGCGTGGTCGCAGTCATCTTCTTGATTATGAAAACTGTCCGAGAAGCGAAGGCGAAAGGTCGTCGTTGCTTGGAGGTTCTCGAGAAGAAGTAAAACTAACACTGAGCTCAACTGAGCCGCCGTCCTCGCTCCTACCTAGCTTCGTCCGTTTCGAACTCAACTTCGTCCGTTTCGAACTCAACTTCTCGCGATCAGAAAAAGAAGCTTTCCTTTCTTGGCCGGGCGACGTCTTCGACATCTTGGCCCGAGGAAACCGACCATGTCGACCTCGGAGACAAGCGGCCTTTGCACCAAGCTGCGACGCGACCGCGTACAGTAGAAGGGCGGGCGTTTCCAGTTGAAAAGGGAGCAGCAGTTGACGCTCGACTTGGAAATCCGGGGACGCTCCGCCGATCGCACGCCCTCCGCCTGCGGTTTCTGCTCGGTCTCAGGTCCCTTCACTCCGCAGACACTCGACCATCTAGTAGGCACAGGAACTTCTGTGCTCGCAGCTCGCCGCCTCGGTCTCGTGACGACAGCAAAGCGATGGTTCTCCCGGCCGCCACGTTGGCAATCAGGTCGGTGGTGGACACTGTGACGACGATACCTTGGAGCGTCTTGAAGCACATGGAGCAGACTCTGCTGTGGAGCGTCCCGCCTGAACCGAAAGGCCCCAAGTGGGCCGACGACGTCTTCACCGCAACAAAAGGCGTCTCCATCTCGGCGGTCTTGGCCTGCATGGAGGACGAGCTCACGGACAACAAAAGGCGTCTCCATCTCGGCGGTCTTGGCCTGCATGGAGGACGAGCTCACGGACAGCTGCAGCTCCGGCGTGTTCTCCAGTGACGAGGACGCAGATTGGAGCAGCGACGAAGTGAGTCTCGACGGCTACTCGGACGACGAAGACGAGGAGGACATTTCGTCGTGTAATTACCAAGGCGAGCGGTGGATCTGGACACCCCCGAGCTCCACAAACAGCGTCCGAAGCTACGAGGACAAGTACGAGACGGTTAGTCAACGCTGCGCCGACTTGGACGAGTTCGCACTTGAACGCAGCGACGACCACCACCGACGCCCCACGATGTACGCCATGCCGTCCATCGACTTTGGCGCGGACGGCGTCGTTGATTCTTGGGTCGACCGCTACGGGTCCAGCAGATCCGACTTCACCTACGTAGCGACACTGCCCGAACACGACTCGGACGACGAGTCCCAGGAACTCCGCACGCTGCCTCCGCACCTCGCTGGGTTCTACATCCCCGTGCTGTAACGTGAACGCGTCAAAACT
Source organism: Phytophthora x cambivora (assembly GCA_000443045.1). Taxonomy (NCBI): domain Eukaryota; phylum Oomycota; class Peronosporomycetes; order Peronosporales; family Peronosporaceae; genus Phytophthora; species Phytophthora x cambivora. Next base: position 11,200 of record AUVH01077185.1, on the reverse strand, counting down.
CTGTAGCCAGAACTCACTGCTGCTAACGAGAAGGACAGCAGTACCCAAGTGTGCCGACCGTTGAAATGCACTATAAGCCGGCCCGCTGGATAATAGCAGCGCCGGTGTCACTCCGAGCGCCAGACCAGGTGAATCCGGCGCATATTTTCACGCCGAGACCAAGTGACGATTGTAATTTCTCGTCACGACGTAGAGGGGCGATCTTCGAATCCGTCCACATGGCAGAGAGAGAGAGAGCTGGACGTAATTGTCCAGCGCAGCAGGACGTCGACACGCCCCCTTAAAATTTCATGCTAACGCTCGCCAATAGAGACTGTACTGTAGCCATCTTTTGAGCGCGTGCATGTTGAAGTGGCTGAAGAGGCAGAGCAGACTCTGCCGCGGGTGTCGCGTCAAACCGTTTTTCTTCAGCAAAATTCTGCTGCGTGGGGCCGAGCACGACACGATGGAGCGCCATTAGCTGGCGGCACTTCAGAATTCCAGCGCTCAAGGCGCAGTCTCAAGTGCAGCAACGAGTAAACTCAAGAGAACGACTGAAAACGCAACAGTGGCGATGGCGCTCCTCGCGCGCACCTTCCGGACGGTCGTTGGGCTCCCGTGGAGCACTTTCGAGCTGCTGGACCGGGCGTTGCGATGGAGCGCCGAGCCAACGCTGGAGAACCCGACGTCCGAGATCTGGGCCCAAGACCTCTTCGCGCCCTGCTCCACCAAGTGCTGGTTGTCTTGCAGCAATGACGACGTGACCGACAGCTCCGGCTCCGAGATGTGTGACGATGAAGACGAGGACGAGTGGACCAGCAGTGAGAGTGAGGACGAACTCGACGGGTTCAGCTTCGCAGACGACGGAGACGTCGACTTCTGGGGCGACCGCTGGCTCTGGCAAGACGGCGACGATCTTGCGGTTTGCAGCTACGTGAACTCGGACGCAAGCGACGTGGATACGTCGAGTTACGTTGTGGAGAGGTTGGTCGACTACGCTATGCCGTCGATGGACCTCAACAATGATGCTGCGATCGAGTCTTGGATCGAGAAATACGGGTCCAGCAGGTCACAAGTTCGCTTTGTGACCATGTCGATAGGTGAAACCAGTATCACCGACAGCTCCTCGAGAGGACTCTTTGTCGCTGTCCTATAAGACACAAACAAATTTGACCCAGGACATAATGTAAACAATGCACAGATTAGGATCATGACACGTAGACTTGTGTTACTCTTGGGGTCTCCTTATATCTTGATGTAGATCTCGTTACGATCCATCCACTGCGCTACCACAACCCACCTGCAAGGACCGTACCAACAAAATGATCAGTAAAACGATTACCTGCGCCACCCAGAACCAGCACAAAATTGCGTACGTGACAACGCCGACGAGATTGTACAGCAACAACTCAAACTGGGGGATTTCTTCTCCACCTTCCACTGGTTTCGACGCAAAGGGGGCAAAGTGTTGACACACTTCGTGCTGTACGGAACGGAAGAACCCAATTAGCACTCACAAACACCGAAATCTACTCACCCACAAGAGAACAAGAAGAAAAAAACGCAGTACCATGACGTAAATCGCGATGGAGTTTCTCCCGACTGCGACGCATGCAACACCAGGCCACTTCAAACTCGCTGCACTGTCGATGAGCTTCACGAACAGCGCGAGTAGCCAGGCAGCGAAGCCTGAACTTAGCATCACGTACGATAGCGACCACAAATTCTTGTTGAGTGGGATCCAGGGCCCGCGGGGGAAGACCCAGAGCCCTCCGCTCCCAACACTGAGCAAGACGAAGCTGCTTCCACAGACCACGAGGTGTCGGATTTGGCGCCTTCGCACTTCGATTGTCGGTCTATCTGACAGCTCTTGGATTATCATGAACAGAGCGCCTTGCAGATACCCGATATAAGCAGCAGTAGCCACCATCAGCCAGTTCAGGAGCCCCTCCGGGTCGTACGGGCCAGTTTGGTAGCGCTTTTGGCACGTTGGAGTCTGGAAAAGGTGATGTCGTCCAAACACCAGCGAGTCCACGTACAGATGAGCACCACCCGTGCAATTTCGGTACGCACCATCGTCTGCCAGACCCCCTGGCCCAATGTACCCTGTCGGACAGCCAGGAACGGGCAGCTTGAAAGTCAGCAGGAGATTGATCAGGACCAGTGGAATCACACCGAACACGACATGCCAGCCCACGAACTTGGAGACGTGCTGCTGCTTGTAACTTCGACCAGGACGCCGAGATAACCCCCAGTCAGCAACAGCAACGACCAGATACGCAGCACTAAGTGCCTGCAGCACTCCAGGAATTCTCCAGTCACTCCAATTGTCTCCATTATTGATGAACAAACCCAACACGAAGAGTTTTGCGGTTCGTTGACCGATCCCCACGAATGTTTGCACGGTCGATTCATCGCGACGAGAGCAAGAGGACAAGAAGACACTGAACCCGAGGATCCACGCAAACCTAAAAAAAACAACACTGTCAGTGAAAAAATAATAAAAAAGTTGTAGTATCCATAGTACCAAGGGAACACCAGGTCGGCGATTGTCAGACCGTCCCAGACACTGTGCGTGAAGACAGCAAAGCCACCACCTGCAAACAAAACAAAATAATAAAATACCGATTATCAACTTTACTGATAGTGAACATGTTCAGGTATGCAAAATTTGGTACCTCCGTAGTTGACAAACACCATGAGACACAAAGTGAGTCCTCGGAATGCGTCGAGTGACTGGCACCGCAACGCATTTTGAGCATTTTTGTGTCTCTCGAGCAGTTGGTACAGCTCGGCGTCGGCTTTGAGCCGTGCGGGCACCAGGGGCTCCGTTAGGCTCGAGGATCTCCTGGACGAACGGTCGACCCCTGGCAAAAGTACGAAGCTTCGACGCAGCAGAGCCGCCAGGACGCACACGAGCGTCCCAATCACAATCATGCGCTCGGAAGTTGATGAAGACGATGGCAACCCACTGGAGACGTCGATGGCCCCTTGCGTCTCGATCAGCATCTTTTCGCTGGAAGTTCGCAAAATACGTGGATACAGGCCACAGAACTATTTTTGAGTCCGAGATCCAAGTTTTCGCTGAAGCCATTCGAGCAGGATTCACGAAGGTGTCATCCCTCCTCTTAATTGGGGATTTGTGAAATGCTGCGCATATGAAAACCAGAAAACCCCAAAAAAATCATCTCCCGCAGCACCTCACAAATCCCCAATCAAGACTCTTGAATTGGAAGTTCCAATTGATTGAATTTCAAGAGGAGGCAGATTCGATTCATTGTTTTGCCCTTCGACAGGGGTTAAAACAATGAGAAATACTTTCAAAGAAGCGCACCGGCTAACAAAAACCAAGTCGTAGGCTACCGACTGTTAAACTACTGACTGACCAACGATCACTTCTCCCACGCGCATACGTACTGAGCGATCGTCGCCACTTGGTTGCCATACTGCCTCTTTTGAATGTACTCCCTCCACGCCCTCAAGACGCGAGCCCAGTCTGCTGGGTGCCCGTCTTTCATCTTCACTGTTGTGGTGCTGGCATTTGTTTCCGATGGAAGGACCTCCGAAGTATCCGCATTGGTCTTTGATACACCATCAGCTTTTTCTTCCACAAGCTCTCCTCCGCTCACTTCATCGTTCAGCTCAGCTTCCAGCTTCTCAATCGTTGCCAAGCCGTAGTATTCCAGGAGCTCGGCAGTACGCTCTCCGATGCCATTGATACTACGGACACTAGCGGTCCCTGTTGTGGGTATGCCAACAACCTCCTGGCGCCGAAAAGTTTGCAAAAGTTTTTTCGGAACGACAAAAACAAGAGCTACAAGCTCCAAGTGAGAAAGAAGTCCGAGTTTTTCCAGCACGTTCAAGACCCCCGCAGCTTTGACCGGATGTGTCTCTGTCGCAGTCATTTGGAACAAGAGGAGACGCTTATTCGTGCCGTTGCACCATTGCACGATATCAGCTTTCGTCACCTTTCGAGACATCTCCATCTTTGGCAAATAGAAAGAGTCGATTGAAGCCCAGATCTTCGCCTTTGGCTTGTGATACGGCCCGCATTTTGCCAACGAAGGAGACAACTTTTCTGCGTCAAATACGTCAATCTCCTTGCTCTTTCCAATGAAACATTCCACCCGCACTTGATCTTCGTGTTCAACGGCCGGCAACGTCAATCCATGAAGATGTTTCCCGTGGCGAAGCTTTTCATGCGCGTCGACCTCAAAGATCCAGCCACGAAGTGAGTAAGCTCCATCCCAACGTTCAATTAAGTTTCTCAGATCCTCTCTCTGCTCGTACGATTTGGTCAGCATTCTCTCCTGCAATTTCTCTTTGACAAAATCCGACGCGAGTTGTCGCACTACGAAGGCTCTGTTGGCCTTCGGCGCATAATGCACAAGATAGTGAGACGTCTCGTATTCCAGGAGGAGTCTTCGAAGCTCGTTCGGGTCAAAAATTGCGTTCATCTGCTTCGTTAAATCGAGCTCAGCTTTTATGGAGATGACTGGGTCGAGACGTAAGCACTCACTTGCGACGCCACCAAACTTCTCGAACCGCTCTTTGATGAGGTCGTCACTAATAGGGTAGTTGAGCAGCGTAGCAGCTTCTAGCAGTTCGTCCAGCGTCCATAGCGGCATATAATAGTCGCAATAGAATTTTCTGGAGACTTTGCGCCATTGTTTGTTCAGGTCCGTGAAGACCACGCATTGCCGACGAGAAATGTCTGGGGGTCCGTTGCACAAAAACAGCAAACGCTTGTCCGTCACTCCCTCCTCTGGTGTTTTTTTTCCACTGCACCGCCTCCCGTGAAGCCTCCTGCAGTAACTGACGGCTTGCTATATTAGATCCGTAGTAAACAGGCTCCTTCCCAACCGCAGCGACAGTGAGCTTGTTGACGTTGTTTTGCTGGAACGCCACTGCAATGATCCACGTGTTGGGGTGCTCCTTTCGGTAGCGCTCAAAGAAATAGGCGTAGAAGACCGATTTACCAATACCTACAGTGCCACAACAATGACAGCAACAACATTTCCAAGTTAGAAACCCCAATTAGTACTAGAGAAATACTAGAGAAACCTGTAATAAGTTATATAGACGATTTCTTACCTGGTGTCCCGCTCACAGTTACGCAGTCTTCACCAACCCCTTCGGGCCCCTCAACAGCACTCGAATCCAGTTCCTTCGTGACTATCTGGTAGTACTCGTCATAACACTCTCGTTCGTAATAGACTTCGCCGCCTTCGTATGGTGTCGTGAACGCCAACAGCGGCATCTTCCGTATCTTGGCTCGCTCCGTCTCAGTCGGGACCAGTACTTTTGCTTTCGGGGGTTCGTCTGCGTCGACCCATCTCTTGGTAGCTTCAATGCTCTCCGCACCAAATACTTGTGGAGCTTCCGTTCCATGAGCTACGAGTCTCTGTCTCTGCTTTTTAGGCGGTTCAACCTGCGGCACCGCGACTGAAAACGAGCGCTTGCTCATCTTTTCTCTAGGCAGCAAATACAACACTGGGCAAATACTTTTCGTTTTAAACCTCAATTCGCAGTTCTCAAGAATGAGTCGCGATTTTTCTTTTGCTAAGATGGACCAGAAGAGAACTGATTGATAGAAAAGCACAATACATTTTAAATTTTGTAACATAAATTCGTAAAAGAAAAACTTGCTTTCCACCAAATCACAAATCACAAATCACAAATGATGGACTAAATATAGGTCCTTGAAGTGACCAGGTCATATCCACAAGAGACTCTTCACGACAACCATGCCGCAATGGCTGCTTCTACCTCTGTTCTACCTGTTCTCCATTGCTTCTACCACCACTACTAATATCGACCCCAGTCGCACTGCCGTTGTCGCTCTTCTCCCACGTCACCTCGTCGCGTTCTACCCGCTGCTCTCGGACTCGCTGGACTACGCACCCGACAGCTGTGTCAATGGCTACAGTCAAGACGCCCTCACTACACGTTGTTCTACCACTGATTCTACCTCTACCAACAATGTAGCCATCACACAAAACCTCGGACTCCGACTGGAGCAAGGAACGGGTCTCGATCTACCGCTCAACGTCAACAGCTGCAACTTCCGTCAACTCACAATTGGTGGCTGGGTCCAGACGGGCGAAGCCATGGCCGTCACTCAAGGGTACGAGACACAAAGACCAGACCATTTGGTATTTGCGTCTAAAGTTTTGTGTTCTGTGATTTGCTCTATGATTTTTGTGATTTTGTGTTTTGTTTAGGTGTTTGTTGTCTCAGAATGGCTCAAGTGTTGGGAGATCGGTGTGTGTTGATCGAGGGACGTGGGTGGTTGGAGGTCGAGAGGTTGGTGGGGTGGAAGTGAATTTGGACCAGTGGTCGCTCGTCGCTGCGGTTTTTGATGACACTTTGACCAAATTTTACGTTGACGGGGAGATGGTGGAGGTCGATATTGTGGTGAAGAGTGTTGCCAGTCAACTGTTGGTAGTCGGAGCTGGAGAAAACCAACAGTTGAACGGATTCTCAGGTCATCTCAAGTCCATATTTGTGTTCGATGTTGCGTTGTCCGAGACGGAGTTGGACTATTTGATGACGACAAAAGATGTGGCCCCAAAGGAACCGGGAGATTTGGTCCCGGTAGCAGCTCCGGCCGTTGATCCAGTACCTAAGTCGGAGCCGATTCCCCATTTCTACCTGAAAGACCGACTAGACAATCTCGTCAGTGCAAGGCAGGTGATAGATCCTGATGGGGATGAATACAATGTGGCGTTGCCGACTATCGATGATACGGAACTTTTGTCCGTGAAGTTGGTGTACGCTGACGACATCGTAGCCGATAGCAGTAAAACTGTGACGAACTTGTCTACTACGCCGTTCAAATTGTGGTCCGTTGAGCCGCTACTTCGAGAGGTTCATATCGGATCCAAGGTGACTGTGCAAGGTTCATCGAAGTTTGACAGCCGACTATCAGCGTGTCGGATAAATGGGGATGTAGTTTTTGCTCCCGAAAAAGTCACAGCAAACTCAATGACCTGTGAAATCCCGGATCTTCGTATCCAAGGAACTACGATGGAGTTCTTCATATCACAAAATGGCATCGACTTTGTATCAGTCGGATCGTTTACACTTCGCAATCGGCCGCAGGTATTTCGGTTATCGCCAGCGCAAGTTCTGCGGTCTATAAAACCACAAGTTTTCGACATTTTCGGCATGGATTTTGTAAATTTGACGACTTTAAGCTGCTCGCTCGGTGGAATACCATCTTATGCTGTGTTCCTGTCGTCATCGAGGATACAATGCGTGGTTGAGCCTATACGTTATGGCCAAACGTTAGAATCAGTCGCAGTGCATGTTTCGATCAACGGCGTCGACTACTCAGAGGACCCCACGGATTTGAGATTCATTAACCTGCCGACTTTTAGCGGGCTGTCACCTGACAATGCACCTGCCAGTGGTGAAACTACAGTGACGGTTTCCGGTCAGGGTTTCCGAGAAGATACACGCTACGCTATTCTCTACCAGCCAAATATGCTGAAAGATGCTACGTTTGTTAGCGAAAATTTACTTTCGTGGACAACTTCTCCGGTAAATGCCACTGAGAGTACGGATCTGAAGTTGGCAGTCGAAGGGACTTTATTCCCTGAAGTTCCAAGCCTCCAATTCACATTCACCGTGATGCCACAATCCACGTCAGTATTTCCACGACTTTTACCTATTCAGTCGGAAACGGTTCTGACGATTTCCGGGACAGGATTTGGTCATTTTAATGGTCTTCGCTGCGCTTTCGCGAGGATTGGAGCCGACAGCAACAAAGCGAATGTCGAAAAAAGGATAACTTCGGCGATTTTTGTAGCAGAGTCGATCATTCAGTGTTCAACACCGCGTTTTGATAACGTTGGGATGTATGGCGTTGTGGTGTCAAATAATGCGCAGGATTATTCCCAACAATTCGACGCTGTGAATATTACCGTTCATGGCGACATTGTTCTGGAAAATGCATCCGTATTATCGGGGCCCGCAACCGGAGAAACTGTCGTGAATATCACGGGGACGAATTTCGTGACTTCATCCGATGTGGCGTGCAAATTTGGCACAAATCGAGCTCGAGGTTTGTTTGTATCGGACAAAATCATTCAATGCGTTAGCCCTGCTTGGACCCCAACGACTGTCACTGCTGGCATTGCACGTGTTCCAATTACCATCGCGCTGAACGGGCTGGACTTTTCCAACTCGAGTCTGCCATTTCAGTACTATGCCCCACCTGTCATTCGCTCGACCTCACCGTCAATGGTGCCCGTAAATGCATCCCTGTCCCTCTCTTTGTATGGGAATTATCTTGTCTCGTATGGAGGCGTTGTATGCCGCATTGGCCGAACGCTTCAAGTTCCTGGTACAGTGATCGATGGTGGACGAGGCGTTGAATGTGATGCTGCTACTACCAACTTGACCGCAGGATTGGTGGATGTAAGTGTTTCTCTCAACGCCGGGTACGACTTCTCTCGTAGCCAAGTCAGACTATTCGTTCATAACCCGATCTCAATAACCGGCGTTGAAGGACCTTACGTGGTAAAGAACGTCGATTCCAGGATTACAGTCCGCGGACAGGGCTTCCTGAAAAATAGTCGCGTTATATGCGCCTTCGGACAGGAGTCAACGAACGGAGCTGTCGTTACCTCAGAGGTTGTAACCTGCGATGTTCCTGCAACACTTCATGCCAATCAGAACTATGAGCTACGTGTTAGTTTGAACAACGGCACGCACTTCTCCAGCGAATCGGCGCTAGTGTACGTGTACGATTTGCCTACTTTCGGGAACATCACAGCAGTATCAAAGGACAAGAAGACGGTTCTCCAAGTAACTGGCAGTGGATTCGTTGTCAATGGAAGCGCAGCTCTCATGATCGACTGCGTTTTCGGTTCGTATGGCTCCGTGGCTGCACGAGTGGAAAACGTATCGAGTCTGGTGTGTATTGTTCCAGATATCAAATTGACTGATAGCACTGCAAAGAACATCTCTCTCGATTTTCTGGTGGGGGCGTCAACTATCAAAACGCACTTGAACTTTACGTACGAACCTAAATCAACGCCCATGCCTTTGGATCCTGGTGACGTTCCGGGGAGAGCAGACCCCACGTTTCAGTGCGATTGCTCTGATTATTATCAACTATTGACTTGTGAACCAGACACCGACCCTGTGCTGCTACCAACAGCCCCCAAACTTCAGCCTGAAATCGGTGACATATCACCAACGTATGTTGAGCTAGGCGCACACTTAAACATCTCAGTACGCGGTCAGAATTTCGAGAAAAAGTCTACGTTTTGCCACTTCAGTTGTCTCTCCGACGCTGTTCCTGCTACCGTGTTGTCAAGCGCGTTCGCCTTGTGTCTATTTAATGGTTCAGCCGCCGAACCAGGGATCATCACCGTGTCATTGAGCTCCAATCGTGTGCGCCCCAATATCTCCACCGTCTCATTTGTGTATTTGGCCGCGCCTACCATCACATCGATTTACCCTCGACGTGGGCGATTAGAGGGAGATACCAAAGTTCTCGTAACGGGTACAGGCTTCGTCGACCTCGAGCCGTTGTACTGTCATTTCGACGGCCTACCTAAAGTGTTTGCAGCAAGACTGACTGACACGATGCTCCACTGCTTCACCCCTCCTAGCCACACTGGACGAGTATCAAAGCTTCACGTTTCGATTAGCTCGAGTATTTTTTCTGCTGACACTGCCGAGTATTTGTATCATGATATGCCCCAGTTGGTGACTATTTTTCCGTCTTACGGATCTGTGGAGGGCGGGACAACGGTAACTCTGACAGGACGGTGGTTGAATGCATCAGAAGATGTGGTATGGTGTACTTTCGGCTCTTCGTTTGCCAATACTGTCGTGCTGAACTCGACGACTGTCGCTGTGAAGACGCCTCCCAGTGTAGTGGGGACTGGAGACGTGGTAGTACAGTGCACGTTGAATGGAGACGTCATCACACGGAGTGAGCTATCCTATCACTACCTCCTGACCCCCCATGCGTCTCATGTTACACCTCAAATCGGTTTAGCAACTGCAAACACGACAGTTCTGGTAGATGGAAGCGACTTCAGTACGACGTACCCAATGATCTGTCGGTTTGGCAACGTGAGCAGTAGCGCTACTGTGACATCCGCATCACAATTGCAATGTGTAGCGCCTCCTCTAAGTCCAGGCGTTGTGAATGTCAGCGTTGGCTTGGAAGACACCCCCGTTAAAACCTCGTGCATCGGATTCGAGTACATTGGTACGGAATATTTACGTTTCCTAGTGATACGATCATCATTTAACTATTAACCTTTATCTTTTTGAATCGCAGAGGAGCCGCGTCTTCATCAAGTGATTCCACCACTGGGACCTGAGATGGGATCAACAAGGCTGCTAATTGTCGGAGGCGACTTTAACTCTCGAGTGGTGATGCGTTGCGTCTTCAGCCATGAAGATGGTTCTTCACCCGTTACAACAACAGCCTTTTGGGCGAGCAAACAGGGAATTGTTTGCTTCACTCCACCATTTCGTCCTGGACTAGCCTACGTTCAAGTTGCAGTGGGTAACACCCTCTCAAGCAGCAAGCTGAAATACAACTTTACAGGTGCGTACGTGCATGGCAAATACTGCTGCTGTGCTCTCAAGTTCTAATTGATGTGGTTGTATCTGTGTTCAGTGGAGCCACGAGTGTTGTCTATCTCCCCTCAACGTTCTTCTGGAGCTGGGAATGTTATCGTGGCGATTACAGGCGTTAGATTTGTGGATTCGGATCTCCTTCGATGCAGTTTGGGGGCTGCAATTGTGCGTCCCGTGCGATTTGAGAGTGAATCTCGGATATTCTGCGAATTCCCTCGACGATTGCAGTCTGGAATTGTGCCGGTTCGAGTGTCAAACAACAACCAGGACTACACCTCTGACCCAGTGGCATTCGTGTTCTACCCTCCGGTTGTTGTGGATTATGCAACACCCCTGTTTGGGCTGGTAGATGAGCCCACTACTCGGATTGAAGTGGCAGGGCATAGTTTTCACGAAAATGTTGATCTGACCTGTGGGTTTCGTGGTGGGGATAGCAGGCAACGTTTCGCAAAAGCGACTTTCGTGAGCATTTCGATGGTTTTGTGCACATTACCGACACCGTCGGGACTCTACTCACGCAATTCTTCGGCTTCTATCTCGACTACCCTGCAAATTCGAGAAGCGACTCAGCAAAAACCACTTTTTGAAGCTCCTTTTCAGTATATTTCAA
>KE581216.1:0-13220 GCA_000443045.1 Phytophthora x cambivora | reverse complement strand
CCGCTGAAGTTGGGACGATTCTAAGTGCTTCACATACAAACTTCACCAGCTGTTGGAATGATCGACTTACTAGGATGGGTCTGTATAGTGGGAGGCCTTTTGCACTACATAACTAAATTAAAGTATTGGTTCCAACTTTCCCACATCCTATCCAAAAATATGGTCACATCTAAGCTAAAATCGGGAAATGTGGAAGCTCCCACTTTTAAAGTGGTCTGAGTATCAGTCACGGAGAATTCATTAATGGTTAATGGCACGTAGGGCGGAGATCAAAGAGTTGGTCCTCATGACAGGGAGAACGCTGGTCTGAGGATGGCAGCTTTTTAACGTGGCACGTATAACTAACAGACGTGTTGCAGCCTGACAATAATGAATAGCTGAGTGCTATCATTGTCATCAATACAACGGAATGCCATCCTTTGGCGAAGGTCATCATCGTTTGTCTAGATTATCGAAATAGTGCCATCATTTGGCAAAAGTTCGTTCTGGTAGTATATGCAAGTATTGACACTAGCACCAGCTTAGAACGTTAAGCGAAATGATTGTATTGTAGACAAGAATGGGCTAAACTACGTGATCAAGCCGAGCACATACATAAGAAGTCTCATCTCCGTAACAAAGCCTCCCTACGATAGTAGTATATTGCAATGCAATAGTAATATATTATAGTCTTGCTTAATAGTACTTAAGTAGTTTTTTAACGTAGTACCCGAGCACTATAATATACTTCAAAGTACTATTTTAGATTATGTATGACCAGCGCTACCAGCCCAGCCCTCTAGTTTATCGCCTTCATTGTCCTCACGACTATCATTGTAGTAAACTTCAAAGGACGACAAGCAAAACTCTGAAAATACAGAGCTGTTTCGGGCAACTGCACGGCCTTAGTTATAGTATGCCCTCACAATAGGGCACTCTATTCGCAGGGGACTATAATACATTAGGGCTATTCGGTATTATACGTTATATTGCTAAGTACTACAGTAGTTTAAAATGCTGAAATGGCAAACTGCTGCCAGTAACAGAGAAAAAGTGCCAGTACTGCAAACCCCTGCTGACCGGGCTTCTAATACCTACCGGTCTTGTATTCGGTGAAATCCGTTAGTACTGAGGCGGAAATTACTGTGCTTTGGCAGATATTTTGCCGTCTATTTTAGACGACCCTGACCTGACTCTAAATGAAACTTTTACCACTTTTTCTCTGTTACAGGCAGTAGTTTGCCATTTCAGCACTCTAAATTACTGTAGTACTTAGCAATATAGTTGTAGACGTCTCAACTACTAACTACAAGGTACATGACTCGCGACTTGATGGCAATTGAGAATGAAGCCGATGGTAACACCTGGTGACCTACTACCCAGAACAAAAAGAAAGCGAGTATTTTGCCCGAATGGGCTATCCGGCCAAAAAGTATACACGTGACCATGCATAAAATGAACGAAAACCTGGGCTCGGCAACACTGTCCAGGAGTTAATATCTAATCCCAGCCACAGCGCCTGGCCGAGTCAAGGACTTCGGAACCGGGGTGGGGCAGGCCGCGGAGCGGCGCCCCCGAGCGCAGCGAGAAAGGACCGGGCTCACGGTCCGAAGTCCGCAGACGAGAGCCAACGCGCTAGTGGCCTACCTGTAAGGGATCAACCGTACTATACTGCTATACGTATAAAAATGAACAAATAAAAGCGGGTTTAACGCCTAATCGGGCTAAATAACGAGTGCTAATAAAAAACGGTCGCATCTTGAAGCTTTGGTGATGATGTCGCTAGAGCCTTTGAACGCGTACTAGCCAAGCGCCGCCGCTACGCGGCGGTAGTTTTTGTTGGTTGGAGCCGCTCAGCTCACTACATTCGCATCGCTATTAAGTACAGGCCTACGCTCCGCTTCGGCAGTGGCGCTTTCCGTTCCGCTTGACCTGTCGGATCGCTGCACTACTCGCGGTGCTATGCTGGTGAGTCCGATGAAGGGCGGTCCCTGCGGTCCCGCTATATCGGGGTTGTCAAAAATACTGGGGCTTGTCCCACCGTTTAGAGACCGGTCGGGACCGCTTTTGCAACCAGTCTAGTCCCGCTAAATGTCCCGATTGGCACCGTTACTCCGATTAACCAGCTCACAACTTGAAAATCACAAGCATGCAGGCATTATGAAGGTAATGGGTCTGTTCAGCAGGGTGACCAGCATGTCGAGGGTGGAAGACGCATACACCACCATATATTAACCACTTCAACCTATCAAGCTATACCTCACTCAAAAACTTGAGGTTGCCTTACTGCCATTGTCGTGCTCATCACCGTGGTGAAGCTGTGCAGTGCCGGCAGCACGATGATCATGTGTGTAGGCGAAGGCTGGCAGTAGATGACAGTCCTCTCAAAGAATATACTCACAATCATGAGATCCAGCAGCAGCACGTTGCTACTAATAGCGAGGAAGAACACACCTAGCAGACCCAGCGTGAAGTCTCCGACAGACCTGGTGCCGACAAAACGACGTTAACCACAGTAGGGCTGCGCTTTTGTTGAGTCGGTAACTCATTTGATACTCCCAGCAGTTCATCTATTCACAGCCACCGCACGACGCCATTACGCCGTCGTGGTTAATCATAATCGAATTGATGACGACTTTGTTCGTCTAGAAGTTGCGCAAAAGATATCCCCCTTCACCTCCCGCCTCTTCATGTTGTCATCTCCGAGTATCAGCAGCACCTCCATGTACTGCGCAGTGCTGGTTCATGCGCGACTTCAGCAGTCCATGGACCTGCTGAAGTCGCGCATGAACCAGCACTCGAACTCATTGGTAGTGATGGTTGTGAGTAGCCGCGGCTCAGAATATCTGAATATTTTTAATGTTATGATGGAATTAAAATGAATCAAAACCAATCAAAACTCGCAGCCGCTCCCTCGAAACTGACTACCGCCAGAGGGAGTATTTGCTCTTTCAGTTCGAAATCCCGCGCACCACCAGTAGTGCCCCGCGATGGAGGATAATAATAAGTCTATGGCCGACGCTCCGCTGGACCACGAGATGACAGAGGCCTCCCCACAGCGGACGACACCAAGCCCGGTGCGGCGATCTCCTTGCCTCGCCGCTCGGCGAGTTACCACCTCCCCACTTGACCAAGTGCGAGCTCCTCGCTCTCCGGCTACCCGCAAGGCTGGGCGGACTAAGCACTTCATCTGGCGCTACTTCGAGAAGATCACGGATGGTTCGGCGAAGCCGCACGCTGAGTGCCACTACTGCCACGTGGTTGTTCGCAGCGCTTAGCCTGGAACAGACATGAAACGCCCCCTCAAGAGCTGTCGCTCCGCTCCTGCTGCTGTCAAGCTACGTCCTTTCCGGACCCGCAGCCCCCGGCTGCTGTTGGGTATACTACTGCTGTAGCTGCTGCTGACGTTCGTGATGGACATCCCTCGGTGCCCACCCCAGCGCCAACGCCGATGCAGCAGCAACAGTTTGAGATGGCACTGGCTAACTCGTTTTACTCGTGCCCTATCGTTTGTGCGGGTCGAGTCTGCGGAATTTCGCACACCGTTTGAGATTTTAGCCCSGGGATTCGATTTCCGTCCAGGCAACGATTGAGTGGAGAATTGTTGCGGCGTGCTCGAGATGAAATCCGCGAGAGAGCAATTGAACTCATCCGACTACAACAAGTTGTCACAATCGTCACGGGTTCCTGGACGAATGTGAATCACTCAACTATAATTAATTTTGTGGTTGTAGCCCCGGGATGCGGTCCGTCTTCTGGTCTTCACTAGCAACCGGCACAGCCTCCGAGACGGCAGAGTATTTGGCGGAACATCTTGGTCGTGTGATTGGCGATGTTCAACAAGAGACCGGAGCGGTAGTTGATGGCGTCCTAACGGACAATGCTAGTAACATGAGTGCTGCGTGGGCGATATTGGAGAGGACTCGACCGATTTTTGGAGCAGGGTGAAGCAACCCTTCATTATCTCAGACGATTTTTTCGTCTGAGCAAATATAAGTTGTCTTAAATATATGTATGCGGGTGCTTACTCTGCTTTTGGAAGGCGTCCATTAAAAAATTAATGGTCTTGAAAGCTCGAAAGTTTCGCACGCTGCCATCTATTACGTATAAACTTTGTACACTGCACAGTCTTTTGCTGTGCATGCATTATAATACCGGTACATGTATTGTGCTTTTCACCAATTCTGTCGTGATAATTTTGGCATAATTCTAATCCCATCTCGATCTTAATTATGCCTTGTGTTGGCTAATTCCATCGTTAATTCAAGGTCATCTGATCGTGGTCAAATTAAGGTGGCGATGGTGAACATGAATTGAGGCGGAATAAGCTAATCCAGCCCGAGTTAGAGGGAAACAGGGCGATTGGCGGTTTGCTGCCCGCCATTCTGTGTATATCCCGCCGTATCTCCATCGATTACATGTAGCTTGCAAAAGCCGATCGCGGGTGTTAGGGGATGCTATAATCATAGGCAGAATTACATGAGATTACCTTATTTTCACACGAACCGATCTGAGCAACACAACAAGAATCCAGCACAAAAAAACATGGACGGGACAGCAGACCGGCCCTTCTGGCAGAAGTTCTGCCAACCAGCCCAGCGACGCGTCACACCTCCCATCCTGTGATGAAACGGCCATCCACTGGCCTCTTGACCACTACACAAAGTAAAGTCATCCAGTGTGCGAGCTCCACCAGCACCAGCAGAGGCAGCCGAAGAAGAAGCCCGGTGCCGTCGTCTCTGCCCGTGCATCAGCCTCACCACCACTAGCAGTCGTCGCCGCAGCGCGAGCCCCCCCCCNCCCACCACCAGCAGCGGCAGCTGAAGAAGAAGCCCGGCGCCGTCCGGTCGTAGCTGCAGCGACTGCTCCCGCTGCTGGTCCAGCCACCCGAACGCAGCCACCAGCAGTAGCAGCAAGAAGTCCGGCGCCATCGCCTCTCCCTGCGCGACCGGCTCCAGCACTGACCGTAGCTGCAGCAACTGTTGCCTCCGCTGCTCAGGCACACAGCGTCGTCAGCACTTGAGGGTCAAGTCCAGCGCCGTCGACGCATCTCGGGCCCAGCAACACGGACATCAGCAGCAGTGGCAGCAGAAGCAGCAACAGTAGAGGCCGCAGCGCAGCGACGTCGCCGCTGCTTACGCACCGCGTAGCGGCAGAAGTAGACGAATAAGCGCGGCGCTGTCGCTGCTCGTTCCTCCAGCTCTATCTACTCCAACAACATACAGAAATTGCTGTTGTGTGCTCTGCACCAGTCTGCAGCCGCTAAGTGCGCTAGTAAGACCAAGATGAACCAGGCGTTGAAGGCCAGGTTTTGGAACGAAGGCTACTTGATTGGAAATCTACAGTTGGCGGATGCAATATTGCTAGAGGCCCTTGAAGAAGAGCAGCAACTACCTTTCAGTCCAATATTCGGTGAAGTCTACGAGCAGGAGCGTGACCCTCACCGCCTACAAGCAAGCATCACTGCGTTCGGCCCAGCGATGGAGAAAGTGTACCAAACTATTCGAAACATTGTGACACGGTCCGACAAAGAATGGTATACAAAGCGGAAGTTGTGGGCAGCGCTGAAGTCCCTTCCTGGTGAATTAAGGCAAGGTATCCATCGCGACTTTCCCTCTTTCGAGACCAGCAAGGCCATCCTTGAAAAGGGTGCTGTGCAGACGTCAGTGGTTGTGGCACTGATGGCTAAGACTCACTTCTACATCTATCCTGGGTGCTTCGGTGCCTATGTCGATCACGACAAATGCGCTACGGTGGCTCTCGATGCGGGTGAATTTCTTCTATTTCGTGGAGACTCAGTGCATGCCGGTGCGGAATTCAAGAAGGAGAACATTAGACTGCATTGCTACGTGCGTGTGCGGGGCATCAGCCAAAAGGCTGATTCAACAGAAGCAGCCGTGTTTAGCTCCTACGTGTGCGAATTCTGTGGGGAAATTTGTGATTCGCGTCGTCACCCGCCGCTACTGTCACAAAAACCCGAAAAGGGTGAAGGCAAAAGAGAAGAGGAAGAAGGCGGACGAACGCGGAGGGCATTGCGGACTATGCAGCATCTCTTTTAAGAAGCGCAGTGCGTACCTCCAGCATAATAACCGCTGCCACCCCAAGAAGCCGAAGCGGAGCGTGCGCGCAGATGAGGACGAAGAAGCCGTGGCAGTTAGCGAAATGGACGGGGACGATGGCAGAGATGGCGACAGTGAGGAGGACAACCGTGGGGGGGCAATGGACAGGGGGGCATCAGCGAGGAGGACAGTGGCGATGAAGAGGGAGACATCAGCGATGAGGACAGAGACAATGAAGAGGCATACAGCAGTGAGTGGTACGTAGACGATGGAGAGGACGACAGCAGCGAGGTGGACGAGGAGGAGGAAGTAAGCTGCGATGACGATGATGAGGAGAGCGATAATGATAATGAGTAGAGCAGAAAGACCAGCAATTGCGGGATGAAATAAACTTGCAAATGTAGCTACTTTAAATACTGAGTCATTCTAATACTGAGCAATTGTATACACTAAGTGTTCTTAGTGTCAGCGATCCGTACTGTCAGTGCCAGCGATCCGGACTGTCAGTGTCAGCGATCCGTACTGTCAGTGTCAGCGATCCATACTGTCAGTGTCTACAATAAGCTTGTAGCAAAGCACATTTACGGTCAGATGTACTTTTTGAAGCTATTGTCCGGGATGACCCGCACGATGTACTAAACCCTTCACCGCCACAGTCACTGTTGCCTTGTCATGAGCACCAATTTATCTTCTTCGTAAGAGGCCGCTGGAATGAGTACACTCATACGTCGTTACGAGCCATATTTGACATGATCACTTATACGGAAACCGTACCGGCAAGAATGAAGTGAATACCAGGATGGTTAAGTAATAGCAGCCTTCCTCTATTGGCCGGCGTCCTTTGCCTTCTGCTCTGCCTTTGATCGTATAGCCAGCTGTAGTATCTGCACAAGATCGGCACGTGAGCCGCTCACGTAACTCTGCCGTATTCTTTCTACAGCCCTGCTCAATCTTGCCGCTCAGGCAATCTATTTCAGCTGCGGTCTTCCGCTCCTGCTCAGTCAGCTTCTCTTCTCCTTGGCAGCTTCGACTCTGGCAGGCAGATTCGCTTGTCTTTGGCAGCTTCGCTTCTCCGGCGACTGTTCCCGACGAACCTCAGCCGTCAATTGCGCAGCCATGTCGCCTCTACTTCATCTGGGTAGCCCGCCGTTCCCTGTCGATCCTAGTCATCTCCCCTGCACTGCGCCCATTGACTTCAGCACGATCTTCTGCCCTCACGTAGTCAGCATCGCTTGAACTTTAACTTGCTCGAAGATATCTTGGTCTTGATCTCGTTCTGGCCCAAATCCTCGTCCTGCCAGCTTGGACACAGCTTCAACAATCACCATTGTTACTCTCTCCCCCTAGCACGAATCGTCCTCAATCCGTCGCGGCTGCTGGCATCTGTGCTCGCTAGACTCCGCTCTCCCCCTAATCAGCACTACTCGTGTGGAATCTCGCGCCACTCCAGCTCATTCTGCGACCTGCCCGTAGCTCAGCATCCCATTGTTGCACCTGCCCTTCGGAGCGTCTCACACGGACTCCATGCACGTTGACACCACCGTCGTGATCATCACTCTCGTGCACAAGGCAGTCGCTTCCGGCTTCACGTTTCGACAACTTCTCGACGACGTCGCCCCACTCCGCTTCGCGACGCAGATCATTCTGCAGCCTCTGTCCTTGCGTCAGAGCTGTGTCGCTGACTCCGACTTCACCATCCAGTTCACCTAGTTGACACCCGCCACCGTCACGTACGTCAAGCTTGACGTGTCTGTCCACTGCAAGTCGCTCATCAAGTCGATCATCTCTCTGCATCTGCTCGGCGGAACCCCCTGATGTGTTCACGTGCAGCCTTCACACGGCGAACAGCTTCAAGTACTGCAGCTCATTCCTGTCGAGCAACCGACCGGCCACCACGAGCACGACTCCGATCGCTGCCAGTACACCAACGGCGTCGACATCAATCACGACAGAGTCTTCACGCTCAGCGTCTTTGCTTCCTGTGCGCCGTGCCGCTGCTCACCATCAACGCGTACGTCAAGATGTACGCGTCGCGCCACTAGTGACCGTGCACGCGCTCGTCATTAGCTTCTTCCGCATCCACTCGTCGCTCATCAGCAGCACGGACACGACCACCTCATCTGCTGCGACCGCAAGTGACACCACGGCCCCGACCATCATGCCCGACTCGTCGGAGACGGTCACATTCAGTCTCTCCATCCATTCATCACTCGCTGTCATCACTTCATCCGTCATCTTTAACAGTATCTGCTCAGTCGTCATCCTCATTAACTCGTTCTTCATCCTCATTCACTCATCCGATATTCTCTCCTCATCCGCTCATCCGTCCCTCACGATACAAGAGCACTTCATATGGGCAACCGGTTCGCTTCAGCGCCCCTGGCCACACCAACACGGTCCCTCGCTGCACCGCGGCACATGAGCAGATCGTGGAGCAAGACTGCTACCAACGGCCTCTCACTGCGCCGCACGGTAGCTCATCACCCGAGCGGGACTGGTCCCGTATTCAACGCATCAGCTCCACGCCCCGGCGGTACCTTACCGCGTGGAATCCTCACTTACCAATACTTACCTCTCTCTCTTCTGCCTCTGTGTTGCTACATCATCCCAACTCATCATGCCACTCCCTTCCGCGTTTCCGTCGTCGCTGTCTGCTGCGTCGTGTTCTTCTGTTCGCCTGCATCGCGTGCTGCACTCCACTTAACAACTCCGTCGCCTCCGGCTTCACCGTTAAAGCAACAGCTGCGGGTTTCGTTTCTGCTTCTCTTGCGTTCGCTGCAATCACCGTCTTCGTACCACTCAGAATCTCTGCGGGTATGACTTCGTCACTCGTCTGTAGCTTTCTGTCGGCAAGTCCAACGATTGCAGCCTCCGCGATAGCTCCGAGAGCAGCTGCAGTGAGTCCTCCTTCTGTGGCAGTCGTATGTTGTTCTCCTCTGTAGTTGTAGACCGGCGACCTGTCATGACTCTCTTGTTTCGTCTGCCGGGTTGCAAGTATCCTGTGTTTCTCATCCTCGCTGCCGTAATGCCTGTCTTCTCCGAAACGCCGCTCAGCAATTCGCCAATCCTGCACGCGGAAACCTTCACCATAGTCGCCACCAACTCGTACTGCAACACGTGCTGCGTCTTCCAGAGTCTGCTGTGATTTGGTACGCGCCAGCGCCCTCTATGTTTGGGTTATTGATACCGCTGATGAATGCCTCCACATAGCAGCCTTGGTCAATGTCGCCATGGCCGAATCCGATAGCTCGCAAGCTGCTCGCAAAGTCATGCAGTCGCTCAGCTAGCTGCTGCTTCCGCTCCAGCAGCTTCAACTCGGTCTTGAATATGCTCGTATGGTCACCGAATGCTTCTCTCAGCAGGATCGCTAAGTGATCAAACGTGCGGTCCGCAGGTACAATGCGGGATTCATGCCGACGAACCAGTTTCCAGCCGCACCATGCAGTCGTGCCGTTGCTCCGTAGAATAGCTGCTGCGGCGCCCAGTCTTCTCCATTCAGCACTTCCTGCCTCTCTGCTTCTGTCGCGACCTTCGCCAGCCAAACTTCAACAGACTCACCTTGGGCTCCCGAAAACTTGTCAACATTCAACTTCTTCGTGATTCCTGATACGTTTCGCGGCGGCGCTACCGCAAGCGGCTGCAGAACGAATCTCTTCATCAGCGCGCGTTGTTGACCAGGTGCCAAAGCGTCCCACCAACTCATGGACTCTAGCCCACCTTCGTCTCCAGCTTGACTGATGGTACTCGCATCTCTCGCCGCAGTCGTTCCACCTTCGGCTTCGCGATCTGCGTCTTGGCTATCGTCACCGCTGCCATCAGCTCGTAGTCCTCCGTGCGACACCCGTCGTTCCCGCTCTGCTGGTGCGGTTCTTCTACTGCTGTGCGGGATTCCATTTCGCACTGCTGCCGTCGGCTGCATCCCAGATCTGCGAGCCGCGCGCCCACTTCGGGTCGTCATCCTCGTCGCTCTGGTTCTTGTCTGCACCTTCCACCAACTGTTTAGCTCCGTGCCGTCTTCTTCGTGCCCAGGAGTTCGTGCCACAGAGCTATGCCTCGTGCAGCCTCCCTTCTCGACGTCCCCCGGGGAGCTACCGTGTTGGTTAGCCCCTGTATGACCACCAAGTAATAGCAGCTTTCCTAATATTGGCCGGCGTCCTTTGCCTTCTGCTCTGCCTCTGGTCGTATAGCCAGTTGTAGTATCTGTACAAGATCGGCAAGTGAGCCGCTCACGTAACTCTACCGTATTCTTTCTACAGCCCTGCTCAATCTTGCCGCTCAGGCAATCTATTTCAGCTGCGGTCTTCCGCTCCTGCTCAGTCAGCTTCTCTTCTCCTTGGCAGCTTCGACTCTGGCAGGCAGATTCGCTTGTCTTCGGCAGCTTCGCTTCTCCGGCGACTGTTCCCGACGAACCTCAGCCGTCAATTGCGCAGCCATGTCGCCTCTCCTTCAYCTGGGTAGCCCGCCGTTCCCTGTCGATCCTAGTCATCTCCCCTGCACTGCGCCCATTGACTTCAGCACGATCTTCTGCCCTCACGTAGTCAGCATCGCTTGAACTTTAACTTGCTCGAAGATATCTTGGTCTTGATCTCGTTCTGGCCCAAATCCTCGTCCTGCCAGCTTGGACACAGCTTCAACAATCACCATTGTTACTGTTAGAAGTTGTGGGCTGGCGAGATTGTTGCGGAGTACTGCGGGAAGTTGCAGGAGTATGAGGCCATGCGCAAAGGCCAACCCGAGGAGGCGATGAAGCAGAACAGTGGATACACCATGCTGCTGAACGAGAAGATCAGGCGTAGAAACTTTGTGTACGTCGAGAGGCTGGCTGCTGGATCAATCGCGAGATTCTTCCAGTACGCGTGCCACCCCAACGTACAATTCGTCGAAATGTAGAACAGGACGCAGGTTAAGGTGCTGGGTCGTATGATCAGTACAGTCGACGTTGGTGCCCAGATCACGGTCTCCTACGGTAACGAGATCTGGTTCAAATGTGCGTGCGACCCGTGCTGGAAGGAACATCTATCCCAGACGTAGTGTAAGTCTTTTTGACTGTGTAGCCTACAGTTTCTCGTCTAAGCCCTTAAGTTTTTGAAATACGAGAGCAGTGAAGGCTTCACCCTTTACTGCGAGTTCGCCAAAATCTCGAGTGTGCTCTTCTTGTTGACGATTTCGCGTACAGAGACCATCGAAGGATACTTCTTAAACAGGTATTTTTTATTTGATATAGTGTCAAAGTGAAAAACACACACTATATCGCCAATATGAAAGTCCTCGAAAAGTCGATGACTGGGTCAACTCATACAATGAAACCGGCATCTGGGCGCTACTTGAAGAGTTTGCGCACGAGCGCTGGGTCTCAATACGTTAGTGCAAGGCCAACACCCAGCGGGCGGCCACCACGTTGGCCGCCACGGACGAGCGGATCGTCCGCCCCGTTCTTCTGCTTGCCGCGCGTAACCAGTATCTCTCGTCCAGCACAGTCCAGGTACTCAAGTGTACGCTGCGTGAAGAGGACGTGCACGCACACGCCGAAGCCAAACCAGTAGCTGCACTGACACTACATACGGGTGGTGTCAACGACCCAGCCATGGTACGGCTGCCAGTCGAACTCCATCCTAGCGTAGTTTACACCCATCTGGGCAGTCACAGCGATACCTTCTTCACTGCGATTGATGTTGGGGGGCACATGGATGCGTTTAGCTGGACAGGAAATCACACGGATGTGTTCAGCGGACGCAATATCGCCTTGATGGCGTCCGCCCTCACACAGAAGCTTCTCGCGGACCATCTCAGAGACCCTGCGTACGAGGGTTTGAGCTGGAACCACCTCCAGGCTGAAGAATCGCTCGCTCGTAGATTTATCCTTACAACAGTTGCTCAGCTCTTGTAGCAACGCTCCCATTTTCAGTCGACGCCGAAGGGTGTAGTCGCGCTTCAGCGTTAAACGTCTCCACAGGGTTGTTTGTGGGTGGGAGTCCAGTAGAGCTGCCAGGTAGAGTACCGCCCGGTAAGACATTGACCGTTAATGTACTGCGCAAAGCTCGTCAGCTCCCGTACGTCCCTCAGACGCTTCAAAACGTCTTCCCGGGTCCGCATGAACTCGCTGTGGCTGCGCGCAAAGTGCATATCGTAAAGATCACGCACTATGATAGCCTTTGTATCCGAGGGAAACGCTTTAATCGCCGTGAAGACCTTCTGCATCACGTGGAAGAAGCATATGAGGCTGGTGAAGCGCGAGTTGTTACCAAATACAGCGTTGACGGCGTTATACTGGGCCTGGTCTGCGTCGGCCATGGCGTACTGCACGACCAGGTCGTGGCCAGAGATTACACTGTACAGTCGACGCAGCGCCATTGTATAATGTCTTGGGTTTCACCTGATACAATAAACATCGACACCAGGTGAAATCCACGCGACCTGTCGGAGATCCCGACCACAAAGACAGGGTACCACGAGTAGTTGAGCGTGTAGGTAGCGTCCACATGCAGGTCGAACGACTCGGGAGGCCTCATCAGCCGCCGCATTAGCGTCTTCGTAGTCAAGCCGACGACGAAAGGCCTCTCCTCGGAGCCGTTGCCTACAACAGACTTGCCATTGGCGTCTAGGTCCCACGCATAAGTGATAGGCTGAACCAAGTCCTCTCGTCCAGTGAACGCGCGCTCGTGGGTCCACTTGCGTAGGTCGTCCACGCGGTCGTTGCGCGTCAGATGGGTCCGTGAGTAGTGTTGCACGAAGTTTTGGACAGTACTCAGACTCGGAAGATCCTGGAGCACCGTGTTAATCCTCCGCGCCATAGCGTGCCTGATTCTCATTGACCGTAGGTGGTGTAGGGTCAGCTCCTGAATGTAGGTCGTCTGGCTGGGCGTTAAACGCTTCTTTCTGGGGGAGCTGGCCGCTGTAACATGCTCCGCCACCTGGAATATCAATACCACATCGTTCTCCATGCACGATAAAGTCTACCCTCGCCATCGGCATGTCTGCCCATGCGAGGAAATTGACGTAGCACACGCCTCTGTGGAGAAGGGAGATCCGAGAAACCGGGGATCGCCGTTGATTGACAAGTGAGAGACTGGGACCCGTCAGCTTACTATTACTAAACACTGACTTGGCGGGATCTACACAAAGGAGGAAGCAGGGAGACGCGGGACGGCAGCTAGCAAAGCGCTGAAAGGGCAGAGCGGGCGT
>KE581188.1:12534-27543 GCA_000443045.1 Phytophthora x cambivora | reverse complement strand
GGGGGGGTATTGGAGGAGTGAGATGACATCTATAATGGATATCTGTGCTAGTTTAGTTTTTTTTTACTAAATTAAATACAGCGAGGGTTGCGCTTGACGATAAAATATAAGGCACTACTGAGTCAGTTTGCCGTGTTGGTTATCAATTGGTTGGCTGTCATCGGCCAAACCGAATGGACAAACGGTAGCCTAAAGTGGCAATCGAATTATTTACGGTGCTGGTGTAGAATTGTTATCATGGATAGGACGGGTTCTTTCTGACCAAAATGAGGTTACAGGTTGACTGCTCGCATTATCCGACAGGGGCGCGCTGTTTTATTCTTTTTGCGGCTACTTTCCATTCATGGTCAACATTATGACTTTTCAGTTTTTATTGACTAAGTTCCATTTCAAAGGCGTTATTGCATTTAGTAAGGTGTAATTGCCTTTATTGGAAAAATATCTATAAAAATCTACAAGTTACTGGGTCTCTACCAGAAGTGTTCACTACGTCTAGCCTTATGGCTTCCATCTGCAATTCTGCTTAACCCTTTCGTGAACGCGTGCATTTGTCTTACTTAAACAATACTATACAAACCCAAGATGTTAGACTATGGAAGGGGGCATTTTGCGCCCTTTCATTTGGTCACGGTACTACTACAAATCTTCCGCAAATCATTGAACAATATTTGCGAGCCAATGGGACACTGCCCATATGGGCGGGAATTCATGAAAGGGCGNATTTTGCGCCCTTTTGTAGGTGGGTACAGTGGTACTCCAAGATAGACCCACGAAAGGGGGCAAAATGAGCCCTTTGACCACGAAAGGGTTAAGTATGAATGTGGAAATGTACCTCTTCAAGTAAAGTGTACCTTAGTTGGGGACGATGTTGTACCCCATTTGGAACGAAAAGTTAATTGACCTTGCCAGAGACTCTGCCTCTACTTCATTTCGGTCCTTGCACGAGCTTCCAGTATCGCTTCCCTCTACGAGAAAACGGTGGTCTAATCTCGCCAACGTAGGTTCGTTGAGATTCTTCACCATCCTCTTCGGTTATGGTCTCGATAAACACGCTCCAATTGATCCCACATGCTGGTGTGTCCACAAGTCGCCTTACTATCGCGTCGACGGAGTACTGGGAGGACCGTATACCGTCTCGCTGAAGACATTTGTTCTTCTTTAGCGGTATTCCGGGTGGTCGACGTGCTGGCAGTCCTCGAAGCATAAGGGTCAAAACGAGATTGTCGACTTGCTAATACATGGGCGCACAGCCAATCCGTTTGGAAGAATGCTATGCCGCCACGCTTGAATTTTGGAGCAGTTCCTGCAAGACAGTTTGATTGACCAAAACCAATGTAACTTAAACACACCTGGATGGTTTGCAATAGATGACGGAACATTTCATGTAAGCTACTAAATCGTAATTTCGCCATTTTTACGAGCAGTCGACTCCCCACCCAGAAGGCGACGAGTCGCGACGCCACTGACGGCAGCTTTCTTGGCTGCTTGGCAAAGTGATACGCCTCGCCGCACAGGACTTCGACATGGCCGAGTGGTCAACGACGTGCGATCGACGCGGATTCTCGTGAGTTCGAGCCCGACGACGGACACCGATGTTGGCCATAAACGACTAGGTGAGTGCATGCGTCTGTTTGTGAGCGTTGATCGTCAGTGCTGAGGTTGCGAATAAGTTTTTTGCGTGCTTCTGGTTGTCGCGACGCCAATCGAGGTCTGTAGCAAATTGTAGAAGTGGTAGTATAAGCGTAGAGTAGATGGGAGAGCAGTAAAGGAATTTGATAGTTTTGATGCTGAATTGAATTTTGAGTGTGCTGGGAACTGCGAGTGCGTAATGGGGACATGAAGGAGGTGCGTGTATACATCTTAAGTATCGAGAGTCGCTAACNGGGGGGGCACGTCTTCAAGCGCATGTCGCTTCCCTATGAATTGGTTGGTACCTCTGCATTGATCGGATCTTGTTGATTTCTTCGAGAGACCATACCAGTGCGCTCCAGTTGTGCTCGAATGGGACTCGGCTCAAATCTCCACCTTGCGCAACGAGAGGTAGCGAAGTTGTATGTTCTCCACCATTTTATCGTCTTTCAAGATCCCATCAAGAGATTGCTCGTACATTTTCGTTCGCATTAATGCCGTGAACGATGACGTCGCGGACTGTATAGTAGTTTGAAATAGTATGCCGGTATGCTGCAAATCGCTTTGCGTGATTTGCGTTTTTGAATCGGGCAATGCTTTTAATTATTGCACAGCAGCACGGCAGCTAGCAATAGCTCCCCCGAGACGGGACACGCTGCGCAATGATGAATAGGTTCCGACCCTATTTCCATCGCGCACTCCACCAGAATTTTAGGCAGAGTCGAAGCAAGAACATGCCCGGTTGATGCACGAAGTTGGTTCACTGCAGTTGCATTAATGCTGTGATGATGCGATTCAATTGGATTTTGATTTGGAACGATACCCGGGACATCACTGGTCGTACAGAACCACATATCCCATGGTGCTGTAAGATATTCCACGTCACGTATTCACTTTCGCCAAGGTCATCCCAATTATTTGTGATCAGCCCTGGCAGCGCCTCAAATTGCTGCTGCGATCGAGATAGACTCAAATAGTCGAGCTGGGATTTGGTAGCGATCTCGGGCCGAGGTTATCCCTTTTTTATTGCGTGAATTTCGGTCGAGATGCGGCCGGCAGTCAAGAAGTGTGGTTTTCGACCAGACGGCTTGGAATGCGTTGGCGATTGAGGTCGATTGGTCTAACGACCCAAATTGTAGATCTAGTGTTACCCCGGAAAATAATTGGCAGCGGTCCTTGCACACCGTAAATAGCCTTGTATACGCGAAGGCGGTCACTGTTCTGACGAACATGAACGCTATCGGATAAAAATATGTTGATACGCGTGGACCGCTGTGTATCGTAGTCCATATGTTCCAAACGAAACGAGTGTCCATCCACCAAAATGAAGCTTGTAAGTTCCATCTGTGGCACCAAGTACGTCGCCTGTTTGTCCTGCCAGTAATCCTGGAACTGTGCAAAAAACCCTATCGAAGTGAAGATGATTCCGACTGAAACGTCCCCGCTCTCGATAGTGTCTGTGAAGCAGTCCAGCACAATGAGCTCGTTTTGATACTCAAACGATTGGCGAACAATACGCCGGGCGTCGCGCTCCCGATTGTAGGGCTTGGGGCCGAAACACGTAGATGGTGTTTTGCAAGTCTTGGTGACGCCCAAACCATGACGTTAGTCTAGATTGTGATGTCGAAATCACCCCGTCTTCTGAGTGTATGAGCTCGGGGTTTGAGCTGGGAAATTGTAGGCAACAACACCAACGGTTGATCTGCATGGCTGTACTTCATGCGAAGTGTATTCAAAAACGTCTTCGGACCTTGTCCTCCAAGCAGCAGATTATCGATTTCGGGCAGGAATGGCTTGTGAATTCCAGTTCTCTGGGATGTGATAGGCGCAGCAACTGTCGTGTGCATACCACTACGCGCAGGATCAAGCGTTATTCGTGCTTCGGCCGCGCGATTAACGCGGGACGTATACAAATGCGTTTGGTGACTGTTGTAATACAGGGCGAAGCGTGCGTTTTCGAGGCCGTCGAGAACTGCGCGGGCCTTCTGGAGTGGCTTAAAACGCACTGGATGTTCGATCATTCCATCACCAGCCATTCCTTGATCTTGCTGTAGTGGTGTTGCGGCTTCTCCACCTTCTCCACCTTTGGGGTGTTTTGGCGCTGCGACTTTATCAGAATAGCCGTCACTGTCGCCCACCCGCTCGTATTAGTACTCTTCGCTGCTGTCATGATTCACCGAGCCGCCCCCCCCAACCCGTTCTCATCAGGTATAGCAGAGTTCGTGTCGTTTTCTTCACTGCGTTGGTGTTGTCGAGTCATGCGTGCACGCCGACGCGTTACAGCACCCGTATAATCCTCACTGTCGGTCCGACATGAGCTCTTGCCTGTCGAATCCCCAGCGGAAGCCATAGTACAGGAGAGTTCACAAACACCGAGTAAGTGACGACATCGGCGTCAATATGTGTTGCCAGGAGAATACAACGAAGTGGACGGCGCCAGTATTTGTCGATGAAGTGCGGCGTGGGGTTCGAATGCCTTTAGTGGTATCCGGAAAAAACCGAGAATGAAACAAAGGGGAATGCGAATAAACCGCACGCGGTCGATCAATTCGTAGACCCCAGAGCGGTTTCTAGACATATACACGCCACAATTTACCCAACTCCAATCGTACATATCAGTACACACTGTAACTCCAAATGTGTTTGGGTTCGGTGGGATATGGAAGATAAATCAACTCGTGTAGTGTAAATTTAACGGTTACATAAATTTAAATGCAAAATTTAACGATCTTCAATTTTGTTTAGTAATGTTAAGTTTTAACTCCTCAACAACCATGATTTATTTGTCATCTTTTAATAAAATGATCGTTCAACTTGCTAAGAACGTGGCAACACTTGACTTTTGTATTGGTTGCAAAAATTACACACGCATGTTTCTGAAAAACGCGACATGCATGTTTCTGAATACGCGGCATGTATTTTTTAGGTGAGAACGCCCGTGTCAACATGGCTTCCATATATGTTACACTTGGGACGTCTCTACGCTAAACGGCAGTAATATGTTGACAGGAGGACACCTCAAAATCAAACAAGAAATAGAGACAATCACACAAATCGTAAAGCAATCACAGTAGTGGTCTGACAAACGCAAAAACAGCAGGCTTAACACACACACTGTAACGACGAGACAATAGCACTCCTCTCATTTAAGTTAAAATAACCCTAGCATATTTAGAAGGTGAATGCGTGTGCTGGCGCGCGCCATTCATATTTTACTTCGGAACTCAAGAGCGGAGATGGAGAAGCAAGCACAGCAGCGTTCGTATAACTGGACTCAAGTGGCAGCGCGTTTGAGCGAAGAAGGGCTGGACGAGTGGTTAGATGGCTGCAAGTCACATTTCACGAATACATGCAACGTTGTCTGGTGCCAGATGTGTGAATTAAATCTAGAGTCGCACAAGTATGAATACCGGATTATACACTGCAAGTCGACTGCCTGTCAGAACTTTTCCGACCAGAAAATTTCCATTTACAATAAACATTTAATGTTCATGGCGAGCCAAAGTATTGACATGTCGGATGACGACTAAGAGCGACGTCTTTATCAGCGGGAAGCACCATACCACCTCCGAGTCGCCAAAAAAACCCAAGCTGACGCGCAGTATGAAGCGCTTGGCGACTCAAGTTTTGGGAAGTCGGGCCAAGCCCAAGCGTATTCGACATGACATTCTTGACAAATTTGAGCCTGAAAAGGGTGCAGCGCCGAAGCTGAGCCAAGTTTAGCATTTTATAGGTAACTACAAGCGGACTCGCCTGAAAGAGAGTGATTTTGTGGATGACATGGAGATTCTGGCTACTGGACTGAAGTATCACGACGAAATTGGCAGTATCGACCCGTTCATTTTTGGCTACGAAGTTGAAGGTGGAAAACCAAGTTTTGGAGATGGTACRGACGAGYACCCGCTTRTTGTTGGTGTGTCAACACCGTTTATGCTAAAGAAACTGAGCTACGCGAACRAGCACATTTTTCACATCGATGCTACGTACAAGCTGAACCAGTCTGGATATCCAACGATTGTACTGGGGGTTTCGGATCGGGCTCGCAGTTTTCACCCTGTTGCGATTTTTATCACCTCACAAGTTACTGGACCCATTATCCATAAAATTTTGGTGCAGCGCTTTAATATGTTCTGCGTTTTGACTGGAGAACTGCCCGAGATCCGGTACTGCATGGCAGATGCCGACAAAGCACAGTACAATGCTGTTCAGTCTGCCGTTGCTCTGAAGACCCGCAATCCCGAAAAGTTGGTATTCCTCATGTGTTTCTTTCATGTTGTAAAAAAACGTGGGAGAACATGTCTCGAAACTATTCGGCAAGTCGATTTCCCAGGTGTACCGGCACCTGTATTTGATGCATTTCGCGCGGTCTGAAGATGAATTTGAAAGTTTTTCAAAGAAGGCTTATAGCGTTTGGGGTGATGACCCTGTACTCGCTAAGTTTGCGAAATATTTCAAGAAGCTGTGGCTGGATTCAGTTTT
Organism: Phytophthora x cambivora; assembly: GCA_000443045.1. Taxonomy (NCBI): domain Eukaryota; phylum Oomycota; class Peronosporomycetes; order Peronosporales; family Peronosporaceae; genus Phytophthora; species Phytophthora x cambivora. The sequence continues at coordinate 21,435 of KE581188.1, read as the reverse complement.
TGCCAATTGGGCCGTGTTTTGGACTCCACCTGGTTACGCTACGACCAACAACCCAGTTGAGACTTTCAACAGGTCGATAAAACAGGACTATACCTTCTTTAGCTTGATTAAGCTTGTCGGACTTATGGATCGGCTCAAGTTGATGTGTCGTCACTGGTCGCGTGATGAAAGCCCTTTTGGCTTACAAGCTACCCCTAATCGAAGGATGCTGAACCGCGTCAAATTTCTAGAGAAACACAATTGTCTGTGGACAGTTCAGCCTCAACGCACCAGCATCATGTTTCTCATGGACGGGAACACTTCAGACAATATCATGCATTTGTGTCAGCGAGAAGACCCTACACATACTGTCGACGAAAGCGCTACCCGGAAGAAGTTGTGCCCGGCGTTGAAAACGAAAAACATGAATCTGATGGGGATCGAAGATCAACCGGTTGACGGCTGGAAGCTCGACCTGGAAACAAAGATTTGCCTTTGCCGGTCGTGGAATAAATATGAAGCTTGTGTGCACTCAGTCACCTGTTTGCGGCTAGCCAAACGTCCTGTCCCTGGGGTGCCCGAGCTGAAGCGAGTGTTTTTCAACAGAAGGAAGCGTGTTGGTGGAAGGCCCACCGCAGTGGGACCCGCGTTATCGCTGGAGTAGCTTCCTAGAAAAGATCTCGATTTCATGAATATTTAGTTACATTTTGGTTTTGCACCCCTGATTGCATGTTGATGTCTCCTGCATCACTGATGCGTGACAAGCACACTGGTTTATTGGTGCAATAGATTGTATAGTACCGCAGCTTAAAAATGTTGATCTTGAAGGGGTTCCGCATTGCTCTATTTGTGCCCCAACATTACTTCAACGTCATGATCTCATGATCTTAAGTTGAAGATTTGCAAATTTGGAACCTTTACCCTTTTCAATTTGCACCCCTACGTGTCCACGATTGTGTTGGTTCTATAGGAATCATGGATAGTCTAGAGAACACTTTCCCCCTGTGATAGGATGGTTAATCTAGAAACATTGGTTTTGTTACCTTTGATCAAATCCAGACTATTTGCAAGAAATCTTGACTTTGAATTTGTACCCCAGCTCAAACGTTGATTGTGGATTAAGAGCTATACAATGTTTTGAGATTATTGATGCGCCCGGAAGATTAGTTATAACGCAAAGTGCAGTATACGAGACTTTAAATTTGTAAATCTTCTTTCTTGATATGAACAGGCAATCGCTGATTGTTTATCTCAATCAAAGAATATGTTTTGACGAAATTCAGACTGAAAGGCAGTCATACGTTAAAATACCCGATCCACTCTATACCATACGCCGATACAAAGAAGACCATAACAATAAACCGCCACCGAGACCTAAACCATCTCGTTACGCACCAGGGGTACAAATTGAAATACCCATTGTGACACTGAGTTTTGATATGGATACAAGAATACATCAGCTGTTGATTTTTCAATTGTGAGTATTATCAAACATAATCGATGTCTAAATACCTATATTTTCATGTACAAGTAGCATGCACTAAGGTTAATGATGCACATAGGGTGCAAGTATAGTCTTCTAAATGTCAACGTTGTTGAAATCGCGAGAAAACTAGGTTTCCCAATGGCATTTAGATTCCAATTAGACTGTACGTTACGTCATGTTCGTGGTAGTGCCAACATGCATCAGCATAGTTTTGATCTATAGCGTAAATCAACTTCCAGGGTGCATTTATAGCAAACTATGTCTTGTCCATACAAATCCTCTATTGTATCTTACCATAACTTCAACTAAAAATGCAGCGTACTTCAACATACAAACTCTTGTACAAACAACATAATAACTCGATAAAAATCTATTGTATCAAACATCATATCCAGTATCTGAACTACTTTTTAGCAGCCCTGGCAGCGGCTAAGATAGCCGCTCGCTTTCTTTTTGTTGAGTACCGAGTGTGTGCACTAGCGCTGCGGACAACAAAGAGAGGGTCCACGCTTCTCCCTTGCAGAAATCGCTGCTTAAAATTATCCTCACTCCATTCGCGTCCCTCCATACGCGTAAAAGCCGGTAGAACTCTTAACCACGCCTCTCTCGACCCCTTGGAAACCCCAATTGTCAATCCCGATACGTACCGTAATGCAGCCCCGTGATCTTCAGCTTTCAATACGACGTTTCCGCCGATAATTCCCCACTTATCATCATCTTTCGTATCCTTCTTATAGCCCAATAACACCGCATGGTACACGTGATTACCCATGTAAACCACGTCTCCAGGACGTTGGCCGATCACACAAGTGAGTGGGTCCTCCAGCATCCTGTTAAAGGAATCAGCCGTTATTTTTGCGCGTATATTCCGCGCATATTTGGGGTCCCGAAAAAACACCCAGATTTTAAATGTCTGCTCCAGACATGGAGGTATGAACGCCACCGTGCGCCCATGATCCGCGTGCATGGCGCTTTCGCGACTGCCCACCTGACCCCAAATTTCGAGAGGGTAGACATAGGCTTCGTTGGGCTCAAAGGATAAGCGAGTCGAATAGCCAGGTAACCAGAGCGTACACTGATCAACAGGGCCTGAACCAGACTCGTCTATATTAGCCTGAGCAGTGTCACGAATGTAGTCGATGACACGCTCATTCCTAGAGAGTCTTAGCTCCTGCCTTATATGCTCAGTGGTAGTGGGCAAAGCCTCGTCTTGGTAGCTCACGACGTCGTTACTTGCACCGCAGAAGCCAAGTACGGCAACGTCCTGCTTCGCCACTGCGCTCAAGGAAAACGGCCCTGCCTATACAGGTCGTGCGACCTTTTCAGCTTTGCCAGTAGCTTCTTCATGTTAACCTTGCAACCACAAAATTTGCCCTCTGTAACGAGTTGTACCAATTTAGTGAAATGGTCCATTACGTTACAAGGTTACCTACACTAATGCAGAGTAGAGGGACGACCTGATGTGACAGCCTGGCATCAGCTAGGAGACGAGCACCAGTGGCAGCAGCAGTTGGGCGCGGGCGGCAGCGGCTGCTTGAACGCGGGTGGCAGCGGTAGCTCGGGCACGGGAGACGGCGGCAGCTAGGGTGCGGGCGGCAGCACGGGCTCAGGCGGCATCGGCAGCTCGGGCACTGGAGACGACGGCTGCTTCGGCGCGGGAGACGGCGACAGCTTGGGCGCAAGCGGCAGCGGCAGCTCGGGCACGGGAGACGGCGGCTGCTTCGGCACGCGAGGTAAGTCTGAAACTGAATGAACACCAACCAATTATATGTTAGTGTGGTGTACACAACACCTATTCATGCTTTGTGTGATTGTGTGACACACTGTGTGATACTCACAGATTGAGTGTGATTTTCGCATTACCTCAGCCAGATACCGTCCAGAGGATATAAATTACCACAAAACGTCAATTTCAATGAGCAATGAAGAATAGGCATCCCAAACAATCAACGTGTTTCAGTCATAAGTCATACACACATCACGAGGTGGTTGGCACACGCTAGCATACATTCATACAGTGGAAGACTCGACGATCTCGACGACCGGATCTCATTTGAGGCAGCTGCTTGCAGCGGGTATGTGTTCTCGACGGTTGGCCCCTGCAGCCTCGTCGATGTTGCAAGCACTCTCCAGCGCCTCGTCACCTTCCTTGGCCTATAATCATCAATGCCTTGATGCACGCCCCGTTCCTGATCGCTTGGTAACTACCCTGTACATTCTGCCAGAAACGAGCTGATGACCTTTCTCAAGATTATCGGTGTTTGTCTTGATTATACTATGAAAAACGGTTTTTCCAAGCCATTGCTATATAGACATGTTGACCGGTATACATGTCAGATTGTTGACATGTTTACAAAGACAGCATCGGTTGTTGAGGGGTTAAGATGTAATTATCTGAAATGTAACTGAAATAACTGAAATGCGACTATAAAGTTCTTGTCTCAGATGATCGTGTTGGAAAGGTTAGAACCAGTCTGGCTGTTGTCACAGTCTCCATACGTCTCGATGAATTCGGGCGGCGATGAGGTGCGCCAGCTGTAACTGGCGCTGCGGCATCGGTGATGGTGGAGGTGTCGGCTCGCGCTCGAATCCGTGGCTGACGAACCCGTGGATTGAGACCTCAAGTGCCTCGATCTCGGCGTCAAGGCGTCGCTTGGGTTGGCGAGGCATGACAAAATGTTTTTTCCATGCCACAGCAACCCGGACAAATACGTGTTCAGATAAGCAATATAAAGTGCGTAGCAAATACGATGGAGCTTTCTGTACATCAACTGAATTCTCAACTTCTGCTATTTAATAACACACATTGAACATTTCTGTGCTCAGCTATCTTCAATGAGGCGTGTGGGTATATCTTGGTCACCAGCAGGGACCCTCTGCGCATACAAATATCGTCCGTATCGATTTGAATACGTTACACTGATGTTCCTGAACCGAGGTCGAATTATATATATGTAATACCGAAAATGAAAGTAGTCTGTCGAGAATGTAATTGATCTAACCAGAATGCAATGTATCCGAACCGAATGTAAAGTAGCCGGCAAAATAATGAAATAAGTTTTTTTTTCATCCTACAGAAATATTACGGATAGCTGTTTGAACATGCTATGTTTTGTATTCTTGATTATTTATGTCAAGACAGATTTTGGACAGCCATTTTAAGCTATGAGTACCTAACCCCAGGTTCCACACAATAGCCGGGAACTCTCTAGTGGAGGAGGCTCCCAAACCACTTGAACCAGTAGATAACCTGTTTCCTGTTGATTTAGAGCTGGGGATGGCATTTCTTGCCGGTCCTACAAGCACACACCACGGTACTGACGTGTTCACGGTCAACAGAACGCTGGACATTTGCTCGTGGCTTTTACGGCAAATCACTCGCATCCGGCTTGGTCCTTGGGACCGTCTCGTCGCGGCTCCAGTTACAATGAAACTTGTCCATGATATCAAACTTCTCCAGTGTGTGCCTTAAGTTTTCAAAGTGATGCTTGGCGATGTTGGGTCTTGTGACGGTAGTACAATCCGAGGGGGTGCGATGATAAACTCGAAAGCTGGTATTTTTTACTCCTGCCTATATTTTGCGAAGATGTGGTCCAAAGAGAGACTCGTTTCTTCCTACTAAATCGAATTTGTATGTAGTGCATGTTGTCCAAAATATATCCTTGTCCGAAATGTGTCTGGTGCAATATTTGTGTCAGACACATCGACGGTCAACTTGAAACACGATAGCTTAGTATCGTTTTTTTAAGGCCGTCTCCTACCACTACCATAATATGAAACTGTCTCACAGCATATCAAATACATTATATTTAATATGCTATGAGACAGAGCTTCATATTATGGTAGTGGTGATTATCGAGGATATCGACCTAGCATTATTGATGGCATTGGCCTCCGAGTATGGACAAATAATTATTGACTGTACAGTAAAACATTTCGTTAAGTAGCGCGTTTGTAATAGCAATATCTTCAAGGCTGCGGTCGCTTCCGCGTCTCCAAAGAACTAGACAGGCATACATTAGATCATAGCGTAACGTAATTTTAGCAATTATAGCGTAGCCTTATCTACCGTCTGCGCTGAACAATACCCCTTTTTGCCAGAAAAAAACACCACTAGCGTAACCGGGTGCATGCTGTGTCCAGAAAGTGTCCTAGCAACACTGAAAGGCGCTCGGTGATGTTAGATGTGGGGGTTATATTTTCAAGCAGCTCCTACCTTGGCTCAATCACAGCCATGCACCGTTGATGCAGTTCCAATAAAGCCTAGTTCGTCACTGTCTCTACCTCAGCACACAACCTGGGGTTGTGAATCATGCCAGCACGGGGTCCTGTTGCACATAATGTGTAAAAACAAAAAAATGATAAACACTTTCGCGACGAAGGGATCATTGCTTCCTTTAACCGTGCTTCAACGAAGTACCCGTACGTAACGCCGTTTAGGGACGCAAAAAAGCTTTATTAAAGCGACTTCAAGCACAGTCTGACTATTATTTTTGTAATTGAAACATCATAGTACAGAGCCATTGTGGTTTAAGTAACTGCAAATGCCATTGGATGGAATTGAAGAATGCTCATCCAAGGCCTTAAAGGAAGCAAATGCTACCTTTAAGAAATAAAAACTTCGATTTGTATACTATAGTTAAGCTGGTGGCTCGCAAAAGGGTTGTGATTTTTATTTTTGAGGTATTGAGCGTAGTGTGGCTTCACATCGATTGAGCCGTCAAAACCCAACCATGAAAAAATGACATAACCGCCCTGAAGTACATTGGGCATCAGCCAAACGTCTCACCGGTAGTGGTTGCTACTGCGATTCAGCTTCCGGTACTGATAAAAGAGGAGTAGACGCGAGATCTTTGATTGCATTCTCAGCACGTTGTTCTTGAACCTCTTGGACTGGGGTGGGTGGGCCTTGACCCTGTTGATGTGGAGGTTAATCTCGATTCTCTGTGCACTGATGGGCGTTGCAGAACCCTCAATCGTCTGAGAATTCCCTCGTCTTGAACATCATGTCGCAAGAATGCAATGCGCAAAGTGTCCATTGCACTGCCCTCCATTGTGATCCATCAGGCCACATCTGAATACGCAAACGACGGAACTCTGTACTAGAGATCATATTTTAAATTGATAGCGATAGAACATTTATTTCTCGGTAGCTACAGTATTTTTAACTACAGTAGCGACAACTCTCTCTGCGACGAAACTGCTATCGAGCCGGTGCATCCATCTCGTCCCCAATGAACCCTTATGCTGCATCCCCTGACTGCGACAGCCGAACCAATGAGCTGTTGCATTACTAACAGAACAGCGTCGTGTACAGCTATTCATAGTTTCGTTACAGGTGGGTATAATGGCAGCAGGTATGATGACGGTAGGTAAGATGGTAGCTGCAGACTGTAGCGAAACTATGAATAGATGCATCTACCATCGGATCCTTCTCTAAATCACCCGACTGTAATCCCCAACGACGAACCAGACGCACCAGTGACTCCTGTAGAGAATGAACCTGATTACACCCAGCGATATGTTTATGAGCGCGCAGTGCGTTGGGTCTATCATGAGGATTGCGAAATGGATGCCAAAGTGCAGTGACGCAACACAATATAGCCGGTAAGTAATCTAACTCCTAAATATAGGTTGGAGAGCGAGCGCCAACAGCGCAATCGGCGTGCTCGAATGAGGGCTCGTGAGGTAAGATAGCTTGTGTATATCGTATACGATAAGAAATTGTAACATTATTCTTTTAGCAGACAGAGATTTGCGGTGGTCAATTTGACAGGTGATGCCGAATCATAATGGGGCACAACTCGACGGTCATCTGACATGCTCAGCTTGATGGACATCAGGCTCTCAGCAGGCTCTCGCAGGCTACTTAACAGACTTCTTGTCTTTAAGCAAACAATATCATGATTTTTTTCCCCAACCCGTATCCTTGCGTAACCCTGATTTCCTCGCTGGACGAGGCGTGTCGATGATGGTTTTGTGCGTTCACAGGGGGGATGTTCACCTCGTCCGCGCGCTCTTCGTCCTGAATCGCGTTCCTCCTGGGTAACAATTTCTAGGTCCGTCACGATCAGGACGCATTGGCGGCGACAGGGACGAATTGGTAGGAAGTAGTAGGACGACTTTGAGGCGCTGCTTCTGGGAGCCCAGTTCGCGGCCTCGATATTTGCGGCGTTTGCCATGCCGTAAAGACCCACGCGGCCCATCGACGTAGCGACGCTAGCAGCACGTAGGACGCATTGGAGGTGACTACGACGATGTGATAGTAGTAGGACGCCTTTGCAGCTCTACTGGCCTCGATGGTGGTCGCGTTCGCCACGCCGAAGACTCTCACTAAGCCCATCGACTTGGCGGCGCTAGCAGCACGGCGGACGCATTGGCGGCGACGGTGGCAATTGGTAGTAAGTAATACGACGACTTTGAGGCGCTGCAGCTGGAAGCCCAGTTCACGGCCGCGATGTTGGTGGCGTTCGCCACGCCGTAGAGACTCACTGAGCCCACGACGTGGTGACGCTTGCAGCACGGCGGACGCATTGTCTGAAGGTGGTCACGTTGACGGTGGCGATGTTCCAACTGATTGCGATAAATTACAACGAGTCGTCAAAGCAAGGCATAGTTTGCTAATTATGAGTATCTATGGGCCTCTAATCGTTACTGTAATTCAAGTAAACGTTCATTCACGGGAAGTGCGCTTTGCGCGTACAGATCTCTTAGGTCCTCTAAAAACATTCAGTGTTCAATATCGATCCGAACGAATATTTTTGACCAGTGGCCATACTTATAGACCGTTACGATCAGGACGAATGAACGCTTATCGGCTCCGTGTAGGCATTTGTAAGCTTATATAAACGGTATTGGGTATATTATTTGTTTGCATTATTTGCAAATGTTATGTTGATCTCGTTCTCGAAGCCAAGGTGCACAGGCCCGGTGAGCCCCGCGCATTTGCGCTTCAAGTGTCTATATATATCAAGAGGCTGAACCTTTGTATTCCTGCCCCCAGAGTACACCGTTGTCGTGCCCACTGTAACAAAGCCGATGAACCCGATCATCGGATGCAAATGACCGAGTTGTAGGCTTTGAGAAAAGCAGAGACGAAAACATTGGCTTCTTGTATAACTATACTGTAGCAAAAATATGGTTCTCACTCTAAGGCGGCACGGACCTAGCCCTAACCTACGTAATGAAGAATATCACGACAGCGGCGGAAAGTGTGGAAGTGGACCGCATTATACATAAACAGTACGGTTGTCGTCTTGACTAGCTCAGTTTCTTAGCCAGAACTGGCGTGGTGTGAGAAAATATTATATCAATAACAATAGCTGAACCATCCCATGCTGTGCAGTCGTTGTGCCTTAATATAACAAAACGACCGCACATATCACATATGCATGGGAAGGTTCAGCGGTAAGCAAATCACGGACGTGGCAGGGGCA
>KE581188.1:0-12493 GCA_000443045.1 Phytophthora x cambivora | reverse complement strand
ACTTCTGCAACAGGCAAGAATAGAGTTCTGCCGCAGGCAGAAATAGCACAAGTCCACTAATTCTGCCTGCGACAGCTACACACGGTAATTCGAGCGTTATCACAAACACCTTCTTCCAACTGCTACGGCTGCATGGAGTCGAAGCAAGATCCCGCCGCTCCACCCGATCATCAAAGCACAGTCACAAGAGCAGATGCTGAAACGAACAAGGGCGTCGTCTAGTTCTACTGTGACTACGAAAGGACTCGCAAGAAAATGAAAAAGAAGAACAACCCGTTCAGCACCGCCAAAACGCGCTAGGCCTGCTACAAGCATCTAAGAAAGCATGTTCGCAACTCCGTAGCGGTCTACCATGACCAATCTATATATACAGATTTTTTTTTATGGATTTCAAGAGTTTGTGCCCCACACAAGTACAAGTCATTGGTGTTCCAGGCTCTAACAGCGGGGTAGAAGTTGATGATCATTCCATCAACACATGCACCACCTGCGGAATACAGCCATTTGCTCGACTCATTAAAAGAGTTCTGAACGGACGGATCACGACGAATCTCTGAGTGCGAGATCCCCCTGCACCTTCGTTTCCCTGACTATGGCAAATTGGATGCATGTGCGTGCGTGCGGACTCACTTCGCGAAGTGCGTAGCAATGCTGAAGCTGGTGTATAATGTACACGTGCTGATTGTGCAATGGGCGATGCTCTAACAACACGTATTAGCTACGAAGAAGTAGATCTAGTCGTGAATCAGTTTGGGTATGGAGTCCGCAGTTTATAGTTCACCCTAACCGGCTGTATCATTGGTGAGTACATTGACATTCTTTCCACCCATGACTTTGACCAAGACCAAACGGTTAGGAGTGACTACGCATTGCAGTTGCAGACTAGGGTGTCGCGGAAAAAAGTTTACATCGACGCTAAGGACTGTGTGTGTGTGTGTGGGGGGGGGCAAATGCGCTTCATTAACCACTCTTGTTTTCCTGCATCTTCGACGAAGCACGCTACAGAAAAACTACTAAAGTGTTGGTTGTCACTTAGCTACAAGGGCTTGCTATGGTTGACTTGCACTTGTGGTTTAGACAAGAGTAAGGTTACATAATTAGTGACTACTTATGTAAACTCAGGTTACAGTACGGTTTTAGGATTGGCTGTATTTGAATACATTCTCATTGGACAATATCGGATAATTTAGCGATATATACTAGCCAATCATTCGGTAATTCGGCTCGACACAATTACGCCGGAATGTCGTAATTGTGCACCTATCTGCAGTCTATACATATTGTTACATATACAAGCAGAATTCAGCCTTTTCAACAATCGCTTCCTTTTCAGAGTAATCTCAATTCGAATTTAATGCGCGTGCACGTGGTATGACCATTGCGGTGCCGTTCGGTAACCTGTACGCACGGAACTACACAAAGCAAAGCCGGGCTTTGTCGGATGGAGCACGGCTAAAGCAGGCCACGAAGTTGCTGCGTGGGCGCGGAGGCTTTCGTCTTCGCAGGTTTTGGCTTAAGCTGTCAGAATCGTAGCGAAGTGCTCGTATGGAACAGTCCCCAGATATAAAGTTCCCTTGCGAAACCGGTTGTATCATTGATGGGTCCTTCAACTACGCACCAGTGGAGCGTGCGCGTGATAACGAGTCTCAAGTGCGGCGACCTGCAATCTCTATTCAAGCGGAGTGGACTCCTCAGCCGCTGGAAACCAGTACTGTATGCGATAAAGAAGCATACCTCCAAGACCAGTATATCCGACTCCGTAAAGCATACTTAAGGTACCACAAAGAAGCCACAGCGGAAGAACTTGTCCGATTGATTTTGACTATAACATGTAGACATGACCTCCCTTTTAAATACTGCTGTATCTGTCGTCGAGCATGCTATTCTCCACGCGCGCTCCCAGGACAACAAGTGAAGAGGTGCTCTTAGCTGTAGACACTCGTATCAGCTATGTGTTAGCTGGAATTGTGGACGTGACTCGCTTCGATCCGAAGCGTGGATTGCCTGGGGAGAGACCAAGCCAAGCTTTGGCTGGTGCCAGAACTAAGCAGATTGATAGAGATTATCTAGATGCGGCGCATGATGTTTTGGGCGAAATCAAGCTGTGATGATGATCCAGCTTTGTTGACCACCTTGTTTTCGGCAAGGTACCACCTCGAAACGATTACTTCCACGCCTTTTAGGTTGCCTGTAAGAAAATAATATCTTTAGAAACACTTGATCATAGTGCGCCGTATTCAGCTGACCTGGATAATCAATATCCGTGTAACTGCATTGAAGCTGCTGACCAGTTGCATACAGTGAACTTCCTTTCAAGTTGTAATTATCAATATTGAGTGTTTTAGCTTCACAGATGTGTGGGAGTTATAGCAACCACAACTTGAATCGCGACAACCTACACATTGGATGTGTGGATAAGCGTTTAGCACTTGCGACGTGTACGTTTAAGGTCTTGCCTGTGTATACTATACTTATATTTCACGAAGTACACGAGCCAGTCACCATGCACGAAGAAGACACTGTGCTTTCCGCAACGCTGCTCGACTTCATCCACGCCGAGGATATAACTGTGTTTATCGCAACACCTGCCGTGCCGCGCCCAGTGTTTTCACTAAAGGGAACCTTTAATCTTAATGTTTTCAGCGATGGGGGCTGCCGTTTAACTTCCGCTTCTGGAGGGCCGACGTGATCCGACTGTATAAGGGTCTACATCTGCACGATGCCTACAAGCTGCCAAGTCGTGTTCGAGCGGGTGGCGTGGAGTGGCTTTGCCTTATGCTTTGCCGACTACCGTACCATGGGCGGTACAGCGGCCTTGGTATTCTGGTTGGTAGGTCACCTACCACTCTGTACTTCATCTTCCGCTTTATGGTGAACCTAATCTACTCAAAGTGAGCTGGATCACTGAACGCCTACCAAACCTAGCTTAAAAGGACCTTAAATTGTATCTCTAAAATTGTCTCTAAATGCAAATTGTGTAGAGGTCGCTATATGTGAAAGGTCGATCTGATATGCGGTCCAGTTGCTATAAAAGGGTGGTCTATACTAACCTCAAGTGTAAATTTATGCAGTTGCACAATGAAAGGGCTAAGTGACCTCTCGTTAACTCAGACGTAAAAATCGTCTTAAATTTATTTGAGAGCTAAGGAGGGAACCGAGGGGACGTCCTATTCCTCAAAAACACTATAACCTGGTAATTTATGGGTGATAGCTGATACTAGTTCATATAGGTCTCGCGGAAAAACTATGTAAGTACTCTACAGTTACTTCATGAATCTTGATACCCTCTGAATATGATAAATTACAGGGATGTTGCTTGTAACGTCCACCTCGTCTAGGTACGAGTTTTGGAGGTTGCGCGAAGGGATCATCCGTTGTGCCTCCATCTGTTGCACTTCTTCAGTACGTATATGATACGAGTTGCCTACACATGCAAACGGACAGGCTAATTTATATATTGGATAGTTTTACTAAGATAGAAAATACAGATAAGGTTTGCTGCTACTTCGTTCACGTGGTGCGTCCCTCCACCAAAGTGCATTTAGAACTAGTTTGGGACTATACTTGCATTTGAAACACAGCGACTGGCACGATGCAGATGGTGCGGCTGCGAAGCAGGCGCACCAGATGCTCCTCTTGGTCCATGGTATGTAAACACGAAGAAATGTAAACCACTGGCGATGGTAGAGAAAAAATGTAGTACTACGTATGATGGACAACAAACAATACAGTTTCTAGCAACTTTCTAAATTTCAGAGCTTCTTCGTGTGAAGTGCGACTTCGTCGTCTGAGTAAATATAAGTTTTCTTAAATATATTTATGCGGGCTCTTACGATGTTTTTGGTAGGCGTCCGCTGGCACTTGAATGTGGCGTGTTGAGCTTTGCCCGTTGAAGCGCTTACGCTGACGCTGCTCGTGGAAGACCAATAAGGTTATGTATTGGCTTCATTGACGACACTGTGTGTGCCATTGCGCGTCTGCCACACGACCACAGGCGCTGCTATAATGATCACAAACGAAAGCATGCATTGAAGTTTCAAGGCGTGATGGCACTGGACGGATTTTTACGGGCTCGGGACTGTTGCTGACCGCCGCCATTACATCTACCTAGTTCGCGAAAGCCGTCTCCTTCAGCGATTCGAAGGTGAGTGAGGTGAGGTCTTTTGCCCCAGTGTACCCAAACCGATCAGCACTACAGGTTGGGTACAAAGGGTCTTGTCTTACACGAAGTCAGGTAGCTTTTAACTGCGCAATGAGCGCTGTCCGTGTCTCGGTTGAGTGGGGCTTTGGAGGAATAAATTAACTTTCGCCTTACGTGGATATGGAGGCTGCTTTAAAACTGCTGCTTTCTTCAGTCGAAAAGTACACACATGAAAGTACACACATGATGGCAACGCTTCTGACGAACTTCAGAAACTGCGAAAACCCAAACCAGATTTGTCGATTCTTTATAGTTACCCCACCTACGCTAGATGATTACATCGCACTAGTTATCCCAGCTGTGGAGGACAAGTCGTAAAAGCTTTCGACACCTTAATAACGCTAAGCGTTCCTTTTCTAAAGCTAGGCGCTTCTCTTCGTTAGCAACCTTTCATAATTCCACTGGCCTTGCAAACTCGACTCTCTCTTTGACGTGCCCCAATAACTGAACGAGTTGTGCTTGCTTTTCTTCTTACCCATGCCCTCCATCGCTTCGTCGCACATCGTGCCTGCGCGCTCAGCGTCCTTCTCTTTTGCTCCTTTGCCTGCTTCTTCACATCGCGAATGACTTCCGAGTTCTCGAACACCTCGAACACGATGGCGAGCAAGTCGTTTCACTCTGTTTAATCCTTGTCGATACCACTGGCGGCAGCGCTTTTGGCCATCTTGGCCTTGAAATGGGAGAGCAGAAGCGTACAGCGCTCTCGACAGCGACGTGAGACTACGTCTAGCCCCAATGCTGCTGCAACTTTGGCTCACGCAGCTGTTTTGGTGCCGTGGTCCGCTTGAAACGGGTTGGCGGTCAAGATCTCCTGCAGCAGGGTCCCATCGTGGCAGTCCTCAAAATGCACGTGGATCTTGCGCTTGTTGGGTGCGCGGGGGTTTTCCATCTTGGCTTGGGTTGGTTGATTGGCGAGTGCATTCACGGTCACGGGTGCGCTATACGTGGTCGGTTGCTGAGCCGAATATATATACGCTAGTATACGACGTTGTATATAGCATGAGCCAACCTGTGGTGGGAGCTCTTCCCGTTGCAACCAACTAAGGACGAACATCGGAGGCTCGTCTCTATCTTCGCGCGGGGGAAGCTAGGCCGCCACACGTTTGTTAGCGGTTTGCTGAACCACTCGNAAAGGATAAGAAAGCGATCACTTCGTGTTATCGCGTAATACTTGAAGCAGGTGGCAAGTTACATACAATGAGCTGCCGCCTTTCAAGGTGTAACTCTTAATAATGACGATGGGGGGGCTCGAAGTAGCTTATAAGGTGGCATCGAGAAGACACACAAGGCGGTATCACAGAGTACGCGTGTAACTGGCTTGAAGTTGGTTGCATGTTAAACACAATGCAGTATACTAGCCAAGCGTTTTTATTAGTTGCCGCTACGGCAGTGGCGCTCCCCGTTCCGCTCGCCTCGTCGGCTCGCTGCACTACTCGCAGTGCTATGTTGGTGAGTCCGATGAAGGGCGGGCCCTGCGGTCCCGCTATATCGACCGATGGGGCCGCCTTCGGCGGCGGGGGCCGCCTTCGCTGCGCTCGACAGCTTTTTGGCCAATGGGGAGCCGCCATCGCTGCGCTCGGCAGCAATATTTGTGCCCAATGAAGGACGTTTACCATTAATGCCCAATGTATGTCGTAGATCGCGAATTTCGGCCAATAGCATTCGTGTCACCTCTCCGTGACGGACAACGTTGCTCTGATTGATGCTTTAGATATTGTGGCACGATTCCGCTTTTTTGCGATGGGGAAGGAGCTCGTTGATAGATTTGTCATTGATATGACAGAGCTGAACCTGCTTGTGGGGGGGTCGTCCTACTGCATGGTTCCCTCGCGTAATAATCCTGTTCGCCAGCATGCGTTTGTCGGTAGGGTTTACAAATTGTCGCCGGTACAATGCACACAGCAAGTGGACGCACGAACCAATTTTCGATGGTATTTACACGGACACCATCGAAGAACCATATTAACTTCCCAGCCGTCTGGATGTTGATGTAGGACTTTTATTCTTTCATAGTTGCTACCCATCTGCGCAATGCTTCATGCTACAGCTCGACCAGGTAGGAGGGTGCGGTAGTAAAGTGATCGATCTCGATGAGACGACGTCCATCACCATCATTTAGGTTGCTCTCCTTCTTAACTTCTCGATAGGTGTCGTAGTCGTTTGAATGGACGCAAATTTGCGAACTCGTCCGAACGATAGTCGCACATCAGTCGTCTGGAGATAGTCCCGCTTAATCACTTTGTTGACGCTCCACCAGGAGTGTAAGCATGAGCCAAGTGTCTTTGCCTAAGACGTGAGCTGACTGATAGCACCGCCTTTGCTCTTGTTTGCTCGTTCTCCGTGATCACTGTCAAAGACGCAGGTCGAGCCAACAACTGGCGATGGATTCGAGCAATCCACGCAGCTTGCGGCCTTGCAGATATCGAGGAGCTTTGAAGTCGACGCGTCGGAAGCTGCTCCTGGTACAGACTTACCCCTAGGTATGCAACGGAGTGTGTCAATGTGATTTGACAGGGAATAAATTACAAGGATCGGTTATTTGTGCTGATTGACCGCTGAATTCCCCCTATTATTGATCGGATATGACAGGCTATCAGAAATTAAGGGTGTATATATTAAGGGTACGTCTGCAGCAGACGCAGACTGGCAATCAGAACTAAACATCCACAAACAAAGCCGTGCTGCGCACGGAGAAGCTCTGGATTTGGTATAAGCTTAGGTCCTACCTACAGCGTACTTCTTTTAAATAGAAAGCTTAGTATGTTTTTGAAGTTTTGAATTTGAAGTAAGGTAGATTAATTAACGGCGAGGATCTATAGCTATATACCCCCATTCTATCACCGGACATCCCCTCGTCCTGGCACAGCAGCTGCTTGTCATCTCGTCCAAGATGACCACGACGTGGCTGAACTGTGGCTTGCGCAGCACAGCGGTGATCCGCTCCAGGTGCTCGCAGTTGCTCAGCGTGCCGGCCGGGTTGCTCGGGATACACAGGATGGTGGCCTTGGCGTCAGGGTGTGACGCCATCGTCTTCTCGAACTACGGCGGGTTGATCAGCCTCGAGCGTCGTGTAGAGCGGAATAGCTTCCGCGTAAACGAGCTTGACGATCTCCGGGTAGTTGAGCCAGTACGGCGTCGGGATGATCGATCGCCTTCTGGCCGGGACGACACACCGTGTACAGCAGTTGATACATCGACTGCTGCGCGCCGTTGGACACGAGCACCTCCGTGGTCGGGTCGTACTTGAGGCCCTTGGCCTTCTCCAGGTATGTCGAGTCTCGACTCGAAATGAGGCCGCTTAGCGCCGGCCGCGAGCACGCGCTCGTGCGGGTCGTAGTTGGCCTCTCAAACGCAGAGCGACCAAAACTTCTTGCTCGGCCTCCATTTGCTTGGTCTGACCGTGGATCAGTATGGTATTGTACGCTCAGCTCTGCTGTGGATGCTGCACGAGCTTCTCAGGATTGATGTACCGGGTACTTCAAGATCATTTCTGTAATATCTATATGAGTGTTACTCGTGTGAGTGAGTATCATGACCATCATTCAACTGATGGTGTATTGAGTTACAAGCAACATCGCATTATGTACTTAAATGACTGCACGCCATTGATATGGTTTTGCTTGTGAAGTGTTGCAATCATATAAAGATTCCGACCTCCGGGTGAGATCAATGTAACATCTCTGGATTAAATCCGGAGAATTCAGGGCCCAAATCTGGCGTTCGCCGGTGGTATGGGCTGCACTGCCAGTGGACCAGTGATGACTCGAGGGGGAAGCCGGCGGGCCTGTCTGTTCTCACCTCCGTCATTCGCTCATTTCCCCCCACCGTCCGAGGCCTACCCATCACTAAATCACCATCTGCATCCAGTGCAACACGTCGACGCCCATGACTGCCACGATGCTGCGCTGCGGCTGGACTCGATCCTCGAGTACATCCACGACCCGCTGCAGTCGTCGCTCACGGACACGAGCGCGTACGTGCGCAAGACGGGCGTCACCGGCATCCTGAAGGTCTACTCGCTCAACCCAGAGATCATCAAGGAGAGCGACATGATCGACACGCTGTACAACATGATCCGAGACCGCGACCCGCAGGTGGTTTCCAACTGCCTCGTGGCGCTCAACGAGATCATGGCCGACGAGGGCGGCATCGCCATCAACCAGCCCATCGTCATGCACCTGCTGAGCCGCATCACGGACTTCAACGAGTGGGGCCAGTGCAACTGTTGGAACAGTCAACGTGGGTTCATCCCCCATTCCTTCTGTGGGTTAGACCTCACTCCTAACTTTCAATACATCGTTCCGAGATCCTCCTCCCACTCAGCAAGCTGCCTCCTCGCCTGCTCCAACAGATTAAGAGTCTTGCTCACGCAGTAGCTGTCTATCATGGCCAACTCCTCGTCGTCGGATCGAAACAACGCAAGGAGCCCGAGGTGAACCCGACACCAAGATGAAGTACGGCGTCAAGAACATCCGGATAGAAAGGTTCTCGGAAATGTAGTCGATGGGCTTCTGGACGCTGGAGCAGGAGACTGGCTCAAACGATTAAGCGTTCAAATCAGACTCGCAGAGACGATCGACGGTGTGACGTGGCCCGATGAAGTGAAGAAAATGGTGATAGGGACACGCCTTGAAGGTCCTGCCGCGACCTGGTTCGTACAGAAGTTTGACTTGATCGAGAAGATGTCTTTCAAGGAGCTGGGCGACGGACTGCGAGGACAATTTCGATGCCGAATGGACCGTGTCCACATCATGGCTGAGCTCAGCAAAACAACGAAACGCCCAAGCGAATCCTACCTGGACTACACTCACCGCCTACGCAAGATCGCCGCCGCGATGAATGGAGGGGAGGAGAACAATGAAACAACGGAAGACGCTCTCTCCACCTTCACCCAAAATGCGTGGCATCAGTATCGTCCTAATCTACTGGGAATCGTGCAACAGCACACCGAACACCCACAAGGCGAACTGGACAAGGCTGTCGAGTATCTCTCCAAGATCGCTGGCAACGATGGGAAACGCCGCTCGCCTCAAGGAAGATTCCCTGCGGCGACCGGTAAGCGCAAAGATTTCGTCGAAACCGCCGATCCTGGTCGACCCTCCAAATCAACCCGCCGCGACTTTTCGTCCGCTGTTTGTGGCACATGCCACCAAAGGGGACACACAACGAGCTATCATGATCGCTGGGTGGCTCGACAAGGAGGCAAACTGGCAACCACTTCAGCCAAGTGGGCCCCAAAGCGAGAAGATGATCGAACGTATCCCAGTGCTACATCCCGTCAGCAGTATGACAGAACTCACGCCAGGTTAGCAAGCGTAGTTGGGTCCGAAACTGAGGAAAAGGCACCTGCCGGCGCGGCCGATCGAGATCACCATGAAGAATCTGATCTGGAAGCGTGAACCCCATGGGCACTATTAGGAACTGAACACTTTGAATCAACTTCTAACATCCCTAATGGTGCCCCAGTTATTGACTCAGGAGCATCTTTCCACATGGCCAACCCCGCATTTGTGTTTGAAGACATTCCATGTCCTGAGCACATAATACAAGTTGCTGATCAACGAACAATTCGGGCTAATCGACGAGGCAAGATCAAAGTAAATGACTGCACCCTGGAAAATGTTGTTGCAGTACCTGATCTTACCAGAACCCTGATCTCTGTGTCCGCGTTGTTCAAAGACGGTTTCCATGTTGAATTCTCCGAGAACGAGTGCAACGTGTACGGTACCCCGCTGTTTAGCGGCTCAGTTCGAAATGGTATTTACGCCGTAGCAGACAAGGACCAGTCAGCACTCGCTGCCCTGAACACCGCTGAAGGACCTCCTGTCAACGGAATAGAACATTGGCACCTTCGCCTCGGACATTTGAATTATAGATCGATCGTTGAGCTTGAACGGTCCGGAAAGGTGTCAGGCATGAAGATAATTGGTCCCCGCCACGTCACCCGCAAATGCGAGTCGTGTGTCCTGAGCAAAATCACGTCAAGACCCGCTCCTCGTCAATCACTCCGTGCACAGGAGGCTAAGGACGCAGTCTGCCACGCTGATCTAGCTGGCCCCTTCAAGCGAAGTATACACGGGAACCAGTACTTCCTAGCTTTGAAGTGGCTTGGGTACGTTCACGTATACTTCCTCAAGCAGAAATCCGAGTGCGCATCTGCCTTTGGTAAATACGTGGCCATCATAAATCGCAGAGCACCCAAGCCCCTTTCCAAACTCCTGGTTATTCGCAGTAACAACGGTGGTGAATTTAAGAGTCCAGATTTCCAACGCGTCTGCGATGATATTGGAGTTGAACGTGAATTTTCGGAGCCAAACGCCCACTACCAGAATGGTGTGGTTGACCGCACCAATAGGACCATAACTGAAACCTCTCGCGCACTTCTTGTGCACTCAGGTCTCCCACATACCCTGTGGGAGTATGCCGTTCGTAGCGCCGTGTACGCTTGAAACCGCACAATTTCCAGGAGTTTTCCCGTACGAGCGCTTTCACGGACAACAACCTGATCTACGCCATCTCAGAGTGTTTGGAGAACCCGTAGTTTGCAAGCTACCTCCATCCAAGCGCAGTACTCGTTACAAGTTTCGCGAACGAGGTGAATCTGGGTTATTTGCTGGCCACGACAGCGAACGCAAAGGATATTTCATCTACTCAAGAACCAATGGAGCACGGATCATTCGCTCCTGCGACGTTGTATTTCTTCAACCTAACTCAATT
This sequence comes from Phytophthora x cambivora, assembly GCA_000443045.1. Taxonomy (NCBI): domain Eukaryota; phylum Oomycota; class Peronosporomycetes; order Peronosporales; family Peronosporaceae; genus Phytophthora; species Phytophthora x cambivora. The sequence goes on along the minus strand of KE581188.1, from coordinate 1,575 downwards.
AGTCAACCTGGAGATCAAGAGGCAAGACACGACCGCAGCGAAGGCGATGAATTGGATCCCATGGCATTGGACCCGACCGCACCAGACTACAATCCGCTAAATCCCATCGACCCACCTCGGGGAGGCCGCCCATCGGGGCCTGCTGCGACCGATACTCATCGGGGAAGCCGCCTTAACAGGCCTGCTGTGACCGATCCTTCTCGGGGAAGCTGCCCAATTAGGCCTGCTGGGACCGATTCTTCTCGGGGAAGCCGCCCTATTGGGCCTGCTGCGACCGATTCTTCTTAAAGCAGCCGCCATATATGGCCTGCTGGGACTGATCACACTCGGGAAAGCTGCCCATCTGGGCCTACCGCGACTGTATCGGATGCACAGCACCTACGGATCCCTCTTGCTACGCCAGATCGATCGCGGGGAGGACTCAATCCATGTCCGCAAAGCACCGTGCAATCAGCTCACGCCCTGAGCAGAATTCCAAATGCTGACGACTTACCTCAAGAACGAGTCGAAGAATTAAACGGTGGCAGTACATTTACAAGCCATCGTCGATCAGAACGAATATCGAGCCGCACACTGGGATTTGGTCATGCCCTCTTGATACTGAACGAGCTTATTGACGAACCTGCAAATCTATCCGAAGCAAGACTTTCTGAGTTCTGGGAACTCTGGAAACGGACAATCGAAGACGAAATTGCGGCGCTTATCGCCAATGATACGCTCGACGTTGTCGACTTACCTCCCGATGCACACGTAATCGGATGCACCGTGAAATTTCGAGTCAAAAGAGATGGTAACTGCAATATCGACCGCCTTCGAGCGCGCCTGTGCGTTCAAGGCTTCTCGCAAATTTATCTGATCAACTATGGAGAAACTTACGCACCAGTGGCAAGGCTAGTATCAGTACGTGTGTTTCTCGCCATTGCTACCCAACTCGAATTGCGCATTTGCCAGTATGACGTGCCGTCGCCTTACGTGAAAGCCCGCTTAGACACCGTCATATACATGCGTCAACTACCAGGGTTTGAAATTGGGGGGCCTTCGAAGGGTTTGGAGACTGAAGAAGGCCCTTTACGGACTAAAACAGGCCGGAAACGAATGGCATGACGAGATGGATACATTCCCCACTTCGTATGGATTCATCGCCACCAAAGAAGCCGCCTGCGTCTATATACTACCCGGCAGTACGATTGTTTTGCTCCTTTATGTCGATGATATACTCATTGGGTACGACAACGAAGTCACACTAAACGCACTTGTGGACGCCCTATACAACAAGTACAGCGTTAAGTGCCTGGGCGACGTATCGTGGTTTCTTGGAATGCGGATCAAGGTAGACGTGAAGGCTGGAGTCACCACAATTGACCAATACCAATTTGCTGAGGAGATCTTGCGGAAGTTCAAGATGGACAACTGCAAACCCTCCGAACTACCCATTCCGCCTGGGACCATTCTCTACAAAGGCAATGAAAGTGAAGCCCTAGCAGAACACATGCTGTATCGTGCAGCCGTAGGTGCCCTACTATACCTGAGCCGAGTGTCGCGACCGGACATCAGCTTCGCTGTAAACCAAGTTGC
>KE581173.1:2484-19986 GCA_000443045.1 Phytophthora x cambivora | reverse complement strand
CGATGTGGCCCACCTGAATGTATCCACTTAGTGCGGGTTGCACCAAGGTGAGGTTAGCCGAATGTGTAGCCCCGCTACAGAGGGACGGAATGCTACGCCTAGTCATCCCAGAGACTCTGCATCAGGACTTGCTCCACCACTACCACGTGAGCTTGGAAGGCGATCATCAAGGGATCAGCTCGTACCTACCAACGAATCAAGGATAAGTTTTATTGGCGGGGGCTGTTTCGGAGTGTGCAGCGCTTCACAGGGGAGAGCACAGACTGTGAGACGGGAAAGGGGAGACCGACTCTCCGCGTGGAATCGCCCGGCAACGTGCAAGCCACCTATCCTTTTCAGATTTTGGCAATGGACCATATTCCTTCGCTACCCAAGTCCTACAAAGGACACACCGAGCTCCTGATTTGGTTAGACCTGTTCACCGGGTACGTCATCGCCAAGGCGAGTGCGTCGCGGACCGCTCAGACAATCGCCGAGTCGTATGAGGAATGTATCTTCCGGCGTTTTGGTGCTAGCGAGACGATCCGGCATGATCGAGAGCCAGGTTTCATGTCGGACTTTTTCAAAGCCTTCAACAGGATCTTGGGTTAGAGACAGCGCACTACCAGGGCCTACAGACCGCAAGCGAACGGCACCGCGGAGCGTATGGTGCAGACTATGACGAGAGCACTCAAGATGTACGTGGCAGACGAGGACCAGCAGGACTGGGACGAATATGCCGAGCGTCTGACCTTCGCAGTGAACACCACCCACGACCGGATCCGAGGTGATACGCCTTTCTTTCTAGTCCACGGGTGGGACCCTAGGACCACGCTCGAAGCGACGATACCCCTCGGCAGTACTAGACGGCGCGATCGGGATCCGCGCAGGTGGCGTTACAGGATCCAGAAGTATTACCAACAAGCAAGAGCAGAGGTCAACGAGAGGCTGAAGACAGCGATCGCGGAGCGAGCCGAACGACACAACGAAGGAGTGGTGCCGCACGCTATCGCGTCTGGATCTCGGGTGTGGCTATATCTGGATCGGGTCAAGGAGGGATATGCACGTAAACTAGCGCACATGTGGCACGGGCCGTTTCGCGTGAAGGAGATGATGAGCAATTTCGCAGCCCGGCTGGAGACGACCGGAACGGATTACCGCCTCTTCCCCGTAGTCCATGTGTCCAAGCTACAGCATATGAGGATGTTCCCGACCGACTCATGGCGATACTGACGACAGGGGATGAAGCTCGCCTCGACTTCGACGAAGCACTGTTGCCCGAGGATAGTTGGGATCAGGAACTGGAAGAGGGTCGAAAAGATCAATGATGTAAGGACCGGTCGACGCACCCGCTATGGGTGTGCACTCAGGAAGTTCCAGGTGTACTGGCGAGGCTATGACGATCCCACATGGGTAGACGAGGCGGATCTCAACTGTGGAGCCCTTCTACACGAATTCCTGCAAGATCGCGCGAAACAAAGCCGTTTCCAGGTCATGCAGTCGCATGAAGAGACGTAGGGGGAGGGCTCTCGCCCGCGAGCTGGTCGTGGACGTGGATGAGTCGGTGAGAAGATCGGTGGGGAGGCCACCGATGAGGCAATGAGGAGGGTACCTGCCCCAACAAGTTGGTTGATGGGGCGGATGAAGTGAGAGAGAGGGTGCCGGAAGGCGGCATACCTGAGGGGGAAGAGGTACATGTATACATGTTAAACAACCAGGCGCGGATCAAGATTAAGTGAAGTGTAGGACTGGCGAAGTTAACGAAGCAGAGATCTGGGAGCGGCTTACAAGCGAGACGAAGGAGTCGGATGGATCGGGGATATTAACGACGCTACGGCATGCAGGGATTGGCCACGACTACCAGAACTCGGGCTAGAACAAACTACGGCCAACTACAGAGTGGATGAAGCCGAGGGGGTGAACGTCAGGCGGAGGCGACGGATCTTGAGCGCCGGATGGGAGCTGGGGTTCGCGCGGTAGTGGCTACGCCAAGCCGACGCCTGATCGCAGTCGCGGAGCGTAGCTTTCAAGCTCTTGGGGGTAGGACGGCCTTCGGCGAGAGCCTCCCGCCCAGGGAACCAAGTCGTCTCTTCCGACTGCTGGGGGAACCGCAGGAACACAGGATCCAGCAGCACATCCGAATCGCAGCACCCTGTCCGGCGGATCAGCTCGAAAACCCGATCTTCCCACGCTCGAAACTTCTCCCGCGCATGGGAGCTACGATTCTTGCGCCCCGAGTAGAAGGAAGCAGCCCAAGGCTCGGCAGTCTGCTTGGCACGAGGAATGGGGAAGGAGTATGTGGACTCCCAGATAGCTTGCTTATTATCCTTCGCCAGAACAAGAAACTCGTCCGTGATTGCGGCCAGAGGTGGACAGAGGTCAGGATCGAAGGTCAGCGGCTTGGTAGAGTCCAGGTCCAGAGCCTCCCACGGGTCGTCGAGATAGAGATTGGTGATTTCACGCTCCGTGATCAGTTCAGGGAGATACAACGTCGGATCCAGCTGTCCAGCTCGACCCGTCCTCTTCGGAAACAGCCAGCCCGGAGGAAGAACTTTCTGACTAATTAGGACTAATTAGGACCCGAGGGGTAATGGTATCCAGAGTGAGCACGCGGATCTGCGCGGGCTCCCAAGGCACTATGGCGGAACGCGGGATGTTACGAGCCTGATGAAGACCAGGGATGAAGTCGCCTACAGGAGCAAAGGGCTGGAAGGTCGTCGCTGCCGCTGCGTCAGCTCTCGCCGAAGCAGGATCCCCGAAACTCTCGGTCGACACACTCTCAGCAGCTTCATCAAGGTCGTCACTCCGGTTCAGCACAATAGGGACAACAGCAGATCCACTGCCGTCGTCGGGGACGCTGGAAGAGCTCCGGCGGCGTGTACCAGCACGAGGCCGAGCGTCAGACCGGGATCTGGCGAGAGCAACTTGGAGTCGCTCGTCGTCTAAATCCTTGAAGACGGCGTCAGGTTTGTCTGAGCCCGCCGGAGGTGGATCTGAGGTGTCCGCCTGGGACGACACGTCATCGGAAGCATCAAAGATCGCATCCGAGTCCTCCGAGACGACCGGAGACTTGGGTGTATGCGCTATGGAGATCGTCCGCGGCTCCGCTCCAGATCCGTCGGCGCCAACTGCCGAAGAAGAGGATTCGGGATCTCCACTCACGGGAGATGCTGCAGTTGAATTAACTCCCTGTCTATCCGTGTCGACCACTGGAAGAAGAGGTTGAGGAGTCCCCGGGCCAGGCGCAGTTGCGAGGGGACGGCACTCAGAACTCGCCCGATCCGGTGATGCCGCGGTTGCAGTCGAACCTGCGGGTACAGGGCTGGCACAGGCGGAAGGGGTATCCACCTCGACGCTGGAGTGAGCCGACCCTTCCTCCGATTCATCTCCGCTGGATGACAGATCGGATCCGGGGAACTCGTAATCAGACTCTACCTGTTCGACGGGTAGATCAATAGCGAGGAACGGCAGCGATGCAGGCACGTCACCCCCCGGAGAAGGATCCGGAACGGGGGCGGGAGAGTCGGTGGCGGCAAGAGGCAGACTGGGACGGGCCCGCTTGGGCGAGCTAGAATGTGGATCCGCCGAGGACGGGTATGGGCTTCGTGACCGCTTCCGAGACGAGTGGACGCTCGGAACAGGAGAAGCCACTTGCTCACCACGTTCAGCCAGCGTACCGCGCATGGCAGTCGAAGCAATCGACGCCAACCGATCAAGAGCACGATCCCGTTCCCTGGCCATCGAGGAGTAGCTGGAAAGAAGATCTTGGCGCTCCTGCCGGAGGGAATCCTGCTGATCTTGGACATGGTCAAAGTCCTGACGCACCAGTCGATGCAAGTGCTGCATATCAGCGATTTGGTCCAGAAGATCGCGGTGGGATTCATAGTACCTCTGCTTCTCGCGGATCGCCTCGTCACGTTTCGACACCGCCGCATCCTGATCCTGCGCAGATCCGCATGCTTCTGCTGTAGTTGGAACAGATCCTGGAGATCCGTATCCGGTGAAGATTCTGCCGTATCGAGACGAGGTTCTTTCAGCTCTTGGTAGAGACGATCCTTCTTGTCGCAGACGTTTAGCAGATCCTGAGTGAGCGGATGCGGAAGGAGTGGTGACTTGGCCACGAGAAGAGGCTTGTCTCGAGTAATCTTGCACGCTCGAGGTACGCTCCGCCAGGCCGAATACGATCGGCCGACCTTCGTCGGGCGGAAGAGGCTGCTCCAGACCACTCTCGGAGGACCACGCTCCGAAAAGGGACACCTCTCCACCCTGATGGTGTATTGGAGCAGCCGTGCGAAGGAGTCGGTCGAGGTCTCCTCAAGGATGCTGTAGCGAAGCTTGAGAGCCGCGAGTTCCTTCAGCTCGTCCCGAAGCTGCTCATTGACCTGTCGCGTGTCGGCCTCCTGTCGCTCCACTTGCCGGACTCGTTCTTGGGATACATCATAGCGGTGTTGCGCGAAGTCCACGAAGGCGCGCGCCATATCCCACGGAGGGCGGTCTTGCGCATGTAGCTCTTCGTTATGGCGGCGCGCGCGGATCAGGGTTCGCACTGCTTGCTGGTGCTTGGACAAGAGTTCTCGGTAAGCGCCGACGAACGTATGCGCGGAAGACGCCGCAGTTTGCAGGGCGCGCAGATCCACTTCCAGCGGAGTGGCAGCAGCCGACAGATCTGACGGTGCTTGATCGCAGTGCTTGCAGGGGCGAGGAGGCTGGGTGGATTGGCCCCTCCCGAAGACAGCAGCACGCAGGTCATCCCCAGCGTCCGGAGAGGCGTCAGGCTGAACGTCGGGATCGGACATGATCGCAGACAGCAGGTGGAGTCAAGCGACACGATGCGTTGTCGTTGTGCGGTAGCCACAACGTGTCGGGGACAGATGTGGTATTGCGGTGTGAGAATTAGAGAGCCCGATCGGCCGTTGGCGCGAAGCTCCCAGATGGATGGATCCTGACTACGCGACATACAGGCTACAATCCGGGACAGGATGCGAGGACCGTCCCATAAGGGTAAGATACGGGACGGGTCGCGAGAGGGATCCCATAAAGGTCGAATATGGGACGGATCCCGAGGCGGCCCCATATTAGACGGATCCGGATAACGGATCCGGATCAGATGGATCTGAGTCAATAGTCATATTAAGATGTAGGTCAAATGGGAGGCTCAGAGCGCTCGGGAGGTAGAGGTCCAGTTAATACTTAAATCAGAACCGAATTTGCACTGGAAGACTCACTTGGCTTTAGTATAGGGGATTATTATTGGCCCCATACTTAGATCAAGTGTATTTTGGTTATCTTCCTGCAGTACGTGGCAGCCCCTGGATAGCTTGGCCAGGCAGCGCGCGCCCTTCAAACTCTCAACCCCCTCAAAGATCCCGCTATTGGAAGCGGCAAGCAACGTAAAGGAACAAGGCCAGCCCCGCAAGGGAGCAAGGAACCCCCGCAAAGGAACAACTCCGGATCACGCATTTCTATTGCGGATCCACAAGGCCTGCTCAAGTAGATCAAGGCCGACCCCATCAGGATCCCGTGCGCAGGAATATCCGCGTGGATCCTCCAACCTCTCAAGTCCCCACAAGGACGTCCACCGCTCACCAAGTGCGCATCTCGTGTCAACGAGAGAGCTGTACCAGCCCGCCGACGGGTACACAAGGTGAACCACTCAGCAACTACATAGCCGTCGGAGTACCCCCTCCGTTAGTCGGTGTCTGGGCGCAGTGAGTGCGAGTCGGGATCCCTAGAAATCTAGCGGATCCGCTCCACCACACCGGGATCATCACAGGCGATGCCTGGAAAGCAGCGTCACCGAGTATGTACTCATTGCGACGAAACCAAGCTTGTTGATTTTGGCTTGGAGGGCTGTTTCTCCATATGCGATTGTGATCCGGGCCACCCCACGACAAGATGACGAGCGGGAGCAACGTCGTCACGCCTAGCATCCTTTTCGTGTGTAATAAGCTTCGCCCTTTTCCTGGGGATTGCACTCTAGCGGCAGTAGAATACCATCCGCCATGTCAATGCAGTTAACAAAATCGTACTCACGATAAATGCGGTGCGAAATTGGAGTTCGCTCAGCCTCATTTAGTCACACAAGTGTGTTGCTCTCCAGACTCTGCAATGCAGCAGAATGCCGATGCAGGTACGTCCCCATGGATCTTTTACCAAGACCTAGAAACGAGATTGCTTTGGCCATGCATCATCGTTACCAAAACAGCCAAGGCACTTTGGGAGGACCATCATGTGGAGTCCCGCTCCACCGTGAAGCGGGCACCTACCATTCGAGGCAAGCACGGATCTTGTATGACAAGGTTTACAAGCCAGAAAAATGCCCCGCGTTCCATTCTGAAACGCTCCATAAACTCAGTTACATTTAAATGCTCAGTGTCGTAAAATCGTTTCCAGCTGTCTTGCGTGGAGCGTTGACGTGCCGGGGCTCCTGGTCGAGGACCGGCGCGGACTAGCTGGTTGGCTGCCGGTGGCGGGTGCGTTGCCGCCGCAAGAAAGCGCGCGACCAGCATGGACGCGAGGCGGTCACGCTCGGCGCGCTATTAAAACAGGTATTGTGCCTTTCTGATCAAATGGCCAATCGGACTGCAAAACGTAGGTCCTAAGCAGGAAGGGTTAGGGCTCTTGGTAGGATTTGCGATGCACATGGCTGGGATTTACCTTTGTGTCTGAGGTCCTACGTAAGGGCTCACCTTTGGTCTAAGGGGTACCTTTAAGCAATTAAGGCCCAAATGGCCATTTTTCGCCGGCCATTTACTCCTACGAAAGAGCTGCTGCTCAGCCATCTTCCGTTATCGACACTTGTAACATAGGACATGCTAAATTTAATTACCATCAGACTATCCTTTAGGGGATTATACGTAGGACCGCTACTCCTACGTAGGACCTTAAATATGAGGGCAAAATGGCCGAAAGTAACAATAAGTTTGAACTGCGAACACCGGAGCCTCTGCTCCGGTACGCAATTGAAAGGTAGGCAACATGTATGTCAGTATTTGAGCAACATGTATTAATTAGCACCCGACAAGTGATCGGATTTTTCAGTTTCGCCATCCACGATTTCTGTAATGGAAGTGAGTAAATAGCCCGACTGGGCTATCCGACCAAAAAGTATACACGTGATCGTGCATAAAATGAGCGAAAACATAGACTCGGCAACACTGCCCAGGAGTTCATATCTAATCCCAGCCACAGCGCCTGGTCGAGTCGAGGACTTCGGAGCCGGGGTGGGGCAGGCCGCGAAGCGGCGCCCCCCGAGCGGCGAGAGAGGGGCGAAACGCGCTAGTGGCCTACCCCTAAGTGATTAACCCCTTGGTTCCCAACGTCGTAAGTTACGACGTAATCAACAAGCTATGTCGTAACTTACGACATTGAGAGCGCAACAAAATAGAATGGTTCGGAGTATACTTTAATCAAGTTATTTCCAAAACATAAGATGGAAGAGGGTAAGGGAGGGAATTTCAGAAACAAGTCAGGGATAGGGTGCGGGAAGAGAGGCGGAGGAATAACGGGAAGGAAGAGATCCACGTTCACTACCAAACTATTTAACGTTTTGGAACTACAGCTTCAATGCTGTTCAATCCATTACAGATACCGTAGCTACGCAACTGGTTTTGCGGTGCCCTTGCCAAGCCGCAGGCAAGGCAAAAACCCGATCGAGTAGGCGTTCTTTGCGGCAGAGATGCGGATGACTAGGAATTACATGTGGCGGTGAGATTCACCAAGCGTGAATCCAGTCTGTACGCGCTATGCTATATTCAGCAATGATAAGTGTACACACTAGTCTGATCGTAATACGTTTTTTTGCATGTTTTGCATTTTCTTTTTCAAACCGACTGGATTCACGGTGGGACACGTTTCTGACCAACAGGGTAAGTTACGACATTGAGCACACTATAATCATGGCGAAGTTGTAGAATATACGACATTGCTCCCAGGTACCTGCTGAGAACTTATACACCCATCCTTTGGTGGGCTATGTACACCATACAGATTTTAAGTGAAAAGTCAAGTCGTAAGATACGACATTCAGTACCGTGATGAAGGCGTAATGGGTATAAAATTTCGGGAACCAAGGGGTTAACCTTACTTCTATACGTATGAAATTCGAGCATATAAAAGCCATTTCGTAGTGTCTTTAACGCCCAGTCGGGCTAAATAACGAGTGCCTTCTGTAATAGCAGTTTCCGACTAGCCAAGCGCCGCCTCTCTCTAATAGTAATACTATCAATATCAGCGGAATCTAGTTATGGTATCAGTGATAATACCACTGCTATTGATACCTTCATTGGCTCACTAATAACGTTAATATTAGTATCAGTGATATCGGTTTGACATGTATTGCAGACCGACGCAGCGAACATCTTCCGTTGAAGCTGTGCGGGTGCCGCCGGCACCTGGTCGAAGACGAAAATTTACGCATGAGGACGGCAACATTCAAGTCCGTCGCCCGGGATTGCCCCGAGTCGTAAATAGTGTTGCTGCAGACAGAGTGGAGTTCAAGATAAATGACGAGATAGTCCAGATCTACTACTCTGAATCGGTAAGACACGAGTGTAGCTCAACGACCCTGTGCTATATCGTGCGTTTGAGTAAAGACGGAGAATTGAGCCGAATTGAGTATCTCCAGTAGCGCTGCTGTCTATGGTATTAATACCTCGGTGGTGCGATTGGGAAGATGAACTAACCCTGAGACTGAGCTGGTTGTAGGCTTCGCTCTTTCACCCACCATCGCAAATATGTTGTGTTTTTATTTTTTCTACTTTTAATTTGTGGCGTGTCTTCAACATTGTAGCGACATTTCCTATATACATGTACTAACCGTGCACTTCAACTTCGTTGCCTACAGTTAGACCATTGTTTTCCCTACATTTAGATTTGCGGATTGCTCCAATCCTCGTCGCAAGGCATTTCCAGGGCTAAGGGCAGTCGTGGAGGTCAGTGCCACAACTCATTTTCCAGCAAAGTGGGCGAATTGAAGAAGAAATACAACATCTTTGCCATGCTTAAGGGAACAGCGGCTTTGGCTGGGATCGCACCACGGGTGTACCCACCGCTCTAGATTCCGTATGGGATAACGTACTCAGAGCCCATCCACAAGTAAAAGAGTTTCGAAAGCGCCCTCTCTTCATGTATACCCAACTGGAGGTGATATTTTCGCAAAGCATGACAACAGGGAGGTTTGCTGCGCATATACCATCACGACGCTCGACTGCTCTAGCAGATCCTACAATGACGCCTACCAGTGCAACCGAACACCCAACTTCAGCAACACGCTCGACGAGTCAGTTATCCGGAACCCACTCATTGGAACTATCCGACGATAACTATGACAGCAGTGATAGCGGTGCCAGCGATGCTGACTCAACAACCTTGGCGCGTTTGGCTTCGGCTCACGAATCGCTAGCTAGGTATAGCCTCATTCGACAGAGCAAGGAGCAAATGTGTCAGCTTGCACGAGCTGATTTAGCAATTAGAGACTTAAACCACTCTTTTGGAGACCAGCTGAGTGTAGCTCAGCGCGCTCGCTTCACCCAACGGCTTGCAAATGATCAGGCGATGGCGACCGCTTTTTGTGGGATGGGCGACGAAGGTAGAGCCTTCATCGTTGAGGAATTCATCACCTCGTGGTTGGATGAGTCCGTCGACAATTCGTCGCGGGATTCGTTCCCATGGAGAACTCAACCAACATTGACAGACGTTTAGGTCGGGGACCAACAACGATCTTTTAAGTAAATACACTCTATCGCATTATATGCATCGATTTACTGTTTTTTAGAGTCCACTTCAGCGGATGGTGGATTCACGAAATTCATGTACCTCATTCAGTCCAGCGGATTGATCTATCCGCTGAACGGGTTTAGTTCAGCGGACTGCCCAATCCGTCGGATTGAAATAGCGGATCCGAGGAACAGGCTCTTACAGAACATTGTGGTCGGGAGTGTAGGTTTGCAAAATGAGCTTCGACTAGTGTACTGCTATATTCCACCGTGTCGATGATTTACTAAGTTTCAGAAAGCAAGACTTGGTCTAAAATCAATATCTCGATGCTCAAGTCAGGGGCTCAATTTTTGATTATTAGATAGGTAACAAATCATCCACTAAGTTTTCTACTTAATTTGATACCAAACTTAAGATATAGACCAATCTTTGATTTAGTTATGGATAACTGGTTTAGGGGTCTACTAATAGACCGAAAAACTCACTACAATCAAACCCGGATGGTACTGTAATACAAAGTCGTGCGGGGCACGAAGAAGCTCTGAAATTTAGGTAACGTTTAAGAGTTGGCACGGCAATGGTCGCAAACGTGCTCTGGATGCCAAAGGCGCGGGGCTCGCGAAGACAATAATTACTTGACAAACTAACTGGAGGGTTGGGCTGGTATCGTTGATCGCACGGCATAACGTTCTTCTAATTCTGCATATGCATGAAATTACTATATTTGCATGCATCTACTGCGCCTGCTTCGCAGCCGCAGTATCTGCACGTGACGTACTATATGCAGTGTGTCATATACTTTGAAGAAGGTGTCGCGAAAAGATTAAAAGCTACAGTTTAGTGTGAAAGGGATGACCACCGTGTATGAAAAAGAAACGGATGACCTTCTCCTGCGGCCATGTATTTGATTGGTTAAGACGCTAGCCACGCTTTTTGAAGCTTCATATGTACATAGAGTGTATATACGTCTGAGTGATTGTTTAGCTCTAAAGCAGTATTAATACTGATGAGCCACCAAGCAAACAAGGCCAACATCCGTGAACACAACGCCTTCTGATAATTGGAGTACCTTCACGCAACATCCGCACTTCGCACTTAGCTACACGCAGGTAATTTATTAACTGTGCCGGGCATTAAATCGTGTGTCACAACTCGTGAAGATTCTGTACCTGTACCTGCGTAATGGCATGGTTCTTTTATATATAAATTACCAGGTTATTTGATGCTGCAAAATCAGACGTCCACTGGGATCCACTCCTTAGCTCTGAAATAAATTTCAATAAATAGTGTATCAGGATAGTTGAAACCCTGTGATAATTGGTATTTAATTCAAAGGTTAGTAAGCTAGTGATGCGCAAGCATCCTAGCTGAACCTCGGCTGGAGGGAAAGATCACGGTTGCGAATCACCGGCCAAGAGAGCAAGCTCCCTCCAGCCCCCCCCCTAAACGAAAGCCTCATAATGTTTCAAAATGACCTCTATCTACCCTTACTAACACAGTCTGAGCTTTGTTTGTCGGTCAGAAGTGTGTCCGTTCCCGCCCCTGTGGCATCAGCCTTCCCTGTGGCATAGCTTGGGTAACTGTCTGGCCACATATTACGCACCTACGCATCTCATCATCTTCCGGACTGTCTTTTATTATACCAATATTAAAAAAATAGCTGCGTGAAAAGTATGATTATCCTTGATGTGGCCCACACAAACCGGCTGATTTCAGATTCGCATTCACATTTTCTTTTTTTATTCCGACCCCGGCGGAGCGAGGAAGCACGGGAGCGGCGGGCGCTATAACAGGCCTCACAGGACGCGAGCGCCGCACAGGATAGAAGGTACGCTTAGCTACATAGTTTCCTACCTATAATACAAGTGTCGGTTTCGGGAGTTCCGCCTGTTGGGATAACTGGTACCTTCAGGGCAGTCGAGGTATTATAGTGTGAGATTAAGGGCGGCCTGGTGCCTGTTTTTGTGGGGCCACGGGGGTGTTGCAGTGGGTGCCACGAGACGACCATGTAGTCGAGACTACCCCGTGGCGCGTAGATGCCGGACAGGCCGTCCCGAATCTGCAACATTGCCCACTTGCTTGCAGCCCAGGTTACGGCTACCTGTGGTGAATGGTATGTGGGTACTGCAGCTTTCCACCATACTGACCGTTACTTTCTTCTAAAATGGGTAGAAATACCCATTTTAAGATGATGATAAAGACTGCAGCTGGCACCCGCCGCCGTAATATGAACACGCATGCCATTGCCGCACCGACCGCTCCTGGGAGCCGCGACCTTGAGGTGCCCACGTTCGCTCGCCAGCGGCGTGGGAAATCTTATACCAATCCGGGGTAAATGGGGCAGATCTCAGTGAAGCCGGGTGACCTGCCTCATCTCCGGGCCAAGGGTCGTGTATGGGACCGGCGCTATAGGTGGACGCACCTATATGCGTCTATGTGTCCGTGGCGGGGGCGCGCGTATACTACCCAGGATTCGGCTACAGTGTACTTAGACTTTATGTCTAACGCGTCATGTAACTTTGTTGCGTGTACGCAGGCGAAAATGGCTCGAACCAAAAGGAAAAGGACGCCAGAAGAGATTGAACAAGCCATACGCGATAACGAGCGAATTAACGCTACCCCGGCTGCTCCGGAGGAACCCGCTGCGAAGATGCGCCGCCAGGCAAGACGACGGAGCAAGCGCTACATTTTGAATAAAGAATGTCAAGCGCTCAAAGCGGCTGGGGAGGCTGCCACCGCGGCTGTAGAGGCCAGTTTTTCCGTCATAGCCACTATTGCTCGGCCTCCTCCCGTCCTCAGCGAGGAGCAGCCACCCGAGCCGACGGCACAGCCGACAGCGTCTGCTACTGCTGGTCCGGCTGCCGCGGCTTCCAGCAATTTCGAGCAGCCGCCTGTCTTCACCAACGCAGAGTTAGCGCGTAGGCGGCGCGCAGCAATGACGGCTTCTCAGCAAGAACGGTCTCGCGCGCGGGATAGAGAGAGAGCCCGTGCTAGACGCGCAAATATGAGAGGGTCGCAACGCGATCGCGAGAGACTCAAAAACGCGGAGCGGTCACGGGCGCGTAGAGCTCTACTTACGGAGTCCGACCGCGATGTCCACCGTGTTAGTGCCGCGGAACGACGGGTGAACCGAACCGAGGAAGAACAACACGCAGTCCAGGAACCTGATCGTCTTTACCGCGCAGACCGTCGCGCAAACACGGTCCCGCTCCAAAGGCAAACCCAGCAAGAGGTCGATCGTCTCGACCACGAACAACGTCGTAAGCGGGAAACCGCAGAGACACGTGAAGCTCGGCGAGAGGGCGAACGCATTCATCAGGAAGAGAGACGCGCTAACCAAACTCAAGAAGAAGTTGAAGCTGAGCGGGTGGCCAGTCGGGAGTATCAAGCGTCGCTTCGCAAGGCTCGAGACGAGGAAGAACAAGTGGGCGCGACCCAACGAGAACGTATTCGCCGTAGCACTGTGCGCCGGGGTCACGCTCTTGCCAACCAGGCGGACTTCCGGGTATCCATGCTCAGCGGTCCTAACATCGTCAACGGACGTCACATACTGCCTCGGACTACAGTGTGCCCTCATTGCAACGCGTGGAAATGACCTGCGGAGTCAAAGAACTTCTGCTGCTTGAAAGGGGCCGTCCGGTTACCTCCGCTACAACCTGCGCCGCCTCGACTGCTGCAGCTATACGAAGATGCCGTGTTTCGTCGCCAGATTCGAGCCTACAATCAGGTCTTCGCGTTTACCTCAATCGGTGCTTCCTGTAGCAACGGATCCGCGGTCAGGGACGTGAATCAAGACGAGACTGTTGTGGGTCAACTCGGTGTGTACACGTACCGTATTCAAGGAGCCATGGGCCACTATCTTGGCTCTCTGCTTCCACGAATCGATTGGTTCACGAATGAACCCGTGCCACCCAAGTTTGCCCAGATCTACATCGTCGACCCCGAGATGCAGCAACGTGCGGAACGGCGTAGGGCTCCGGTACACTTTTGGACATCGAGCAAATGATGGCCGAACACAATCCGTTCGCGAAGCAGTTCCTCAACTATGCTGAGAAGTTTCGTGCCGACCGGGCAGAGGGAAAGGATGTAGTTGACTTGGTGTACCGACTTCACGAAAAGAAGTCGAACCCACGTACACACAACCTGTCCCACGGTGTCGGAAGTTGGAGCGACGCTCATTAAAGACGGCAACTTAGACAAGCATCGCGATATCCTTCTGTGGGCTAAAGACCACCGGCTGCTGCGCCTCTTCGAGTCGAATCCCATGTACGACCCACTGCAGTACCCACGACTACTTCCGCATGGAGAATCGGGCTGGACATTCACAGACGAGTACGCAGACAACATCGAACGAAGGAGTAAACGCGAGATGTCCCTCCGCGAGCACGTAGCGTACCGGTTGTTCCAGAAGGTCGATGACGAGTCAGCGCTGCACCAAGGAGGACGATTATTTCAGCAGTACTGCGTTGACCAGCGAGCCAAATGTGAACAAGAGCAACTGCGATGGATCGCTTCCCATCAAGCTGAGCTACGCGCCGACCAGTACAGGGGGGGGGTACAAGATACCCTTCTCAATGATGCCACGACAGTTCTGAATGAGGGGGAGGGTCTTCTCACGGAATACGACCGCGAGACGAGTACATCCACAACAACTAACAGAGTACGAGCTTTGTTTGTCGGTCAGTCTGTCTGTTCTCTACTTTGCAGTCTTGACCTGCCCTGTCGCATATCATACTTAGTGCCCGGCCACACATTACTCACCCACCTTACTGCATCACATCATTCTTCAGACTGGCTTCTATTATGCAAATACTACAAAATAGCAGTGCGTTAGAAGTATTGTGGCCCACACAAACCGGCTGATTTCAGATTCGCATTCACATTTTCTTTTTTAATTCCGACCCCGGCGGAGCGAGGAAGCGCGCGAGCGACGGGCGCTGTAACGGGCCCCACATGACGCGAGCGCCGCACAGGAACAAAGGTACACTTAGCTACATACTTTCCTACCAAAAATACAAATGTCGGTTCCGGGATTTCCGCCTGTTGGGATAACTGGGCAGTCGATGTATTATAAGGGTAGCCTGGTCCTAAAGCTGCCGAGCGCAGCGAAGGCGGCCCCTATTGGCTAATATATGCTATGTGTGGCCTTCACCAATCGCACTTAGCGTTGTCAACTCGGGAATATGTGATCATCGCCTCTCCCCGGGCTTGACGATGTCACCCGCTCAACGGGCGCCGCCCCTGGGGAACATATTAGCTGCACTCGGGCCGAGCACAGGTTCTCATAGCTCAAACGCGTTGGTTTGTGGGAGCTGGTTGATTATTCTTCACTTCCGGCGGCATATTAAAGCAGAGCTGTCCTATTGGTTAATATAAAGTAATTTTACAATTTCTAACGTATAATTGGACGATAGTACCCCTTAATGTGTATTAGTTGAGACGGCTACTTTGCTGCGGTACAGCGAGATAGCGATAGCCACCAAAATAATACGCGCGATAAATTTACGCGTAGAGCACGTCCAATTTCAGTTTACACAATACAAATGGTCACATGCGTTAATAGGGGTATGGAGAGACCATCGTTGGAGAACGAAGACACAGTAGTGTAGCGAGCTGGAACAGCAAGCGAAACGGATTGAGACTGAATATAGACCTGTCATACAGACGACTTAGAAGCGTCAATTCCTGGGCCGGGATATATATAGATTGAGAGCGAAGGCGCTCGGGAAGCTATGCATCCAAGCATAGTGGCAACATAGCTGCAAATACTACTTATACAATTCACAAGATACCAAAGGATATGACACATAACAAAGTTAGGCCCACGCAAGAACGCAAGGCGCGTATATTATTCGTGATATGTAGAGAGGGTTGATACGGAGCGATTACAGACCAAGTAGACTAAATACTGAGCCAGTAGTGAAGCGAGCTGGGACAGCGAGTGGGATGGATTAAAACTAAACTGTGATTCAGTAGAGACGTGAATTGTAACAGGGGGCGGAACGATTAAAAGAGGTATTCAGCGAGCAGTGAAGCGAATTTTAACAGCGAGCGGAACGGGTCCCAACTTAACGAGCATGACGATAGCTTAGCTGGGTCGAGCTAGAGATGGTGGATACATCGCGTCAATAAGAGGGACTCCCAACGTTGTTAGAATAGCTCAGATTTTGGGAGAGGCAGGGCAAAGGTTGGTGCATGACCAATAGTGAGCGAGCTGAAACAGCGAGCGGAACGGGTTGGGATGAACCACACAACCACCGCCCGCGAAGCGGGCGGCGCTCGGCTAGTCCACAAAAACTATCAGAATCTGAGGTAAGTTTGTTGGGAAGTCCGTCCGATCCCGACCTTAAAGCATCAACCTTCCCTGTCACATATCATATTTAGAGCCCGGCCACACATTACTCACCTACCTTACTGCATCGCACCATCCTCCAGACTGGCTTCTATTGTACCAAAATTACAAATATAGCTGCGTGACAAGAATGCAGACTAGCCTTGATGTAGTGTGCAAAACCGGAACGCCGCCGAGCGAAGCGACGGCGGCCCCCATTGGCCAAAAAGCTGCCGAGCGCAGCGAAGGCGGCCTACCCTGTCGATATAGCGGGACCGTAGGGCCCACTCTCCCTAAATAATTATCATAACATGGCGTGTAGTGCAGCGACGCCGTAAGGCGAGCGGAACGGGGGTGTTAGATTACCACACCGGGCAGCGGCGGCGCTCGGCTTAACCCTTTCGTGGTCAAAGGGTTCATTTTGCCCCCTTTCGTGGGTCTATCTTGGGGTACCACTGTATCCACCTACAAAAGGGCGCAAAATGCGCCCTTTCTTGAATTCCCGCCCATATGGGCAGTGTCCCATTGGCTTGCAAATATTGTTCAATGATTTGCGGAAGATTTGTTGTAGTACCGTGGCCAAATGAAAGGGCGAAAAATGCCCCCTTCCATAGTCTAACATCTTGGGTTTGTATAGTATTGTTTAAGTAAGACAAATACATGCGTTCACGAAAGGGTTAATAAAAACACTAATTTTGATATGAATACCTCCGCCCACGGAGCGGGCGGCGCTCGGCTAGTCTAAAGCATCAATCAGAGCAACGTTGTCCGTAACGGAGCGTGACACGAATTCGATTAGCCGAAATTCGCGATATACGACATTCATTGGGCATTAATGCTGAATGTCCTTCATTGGGCACAAATAGAGCTGCCGAGCGCAGCGAAGGCGGCCTTCATTGGCAAAAAATCTGCCGAGCGTAGCGAAGGCGGCCCCTGCCGCTGAAGACGTCCTCATAGGTCGATATAGCGAGACCGCAGGGCCCGCCTTCCTCGGACTCACCAACATAGCACCGCGAGTAGTGCAATAAGCTGGCGAGGGGGGCGGAACGGGTAGCGCCACTGCCGTAGCGGATACTCCAACTAATAAAAACTACCGACGCGTAGCGGCGGCGCTTGGCTAGTACTACGTAGTATTTGTTAAATGTAGTGCGAAACATGTACCGCATTCCCTATGTCATCGCATACAGGACCTATTTAGCCAATCGGATGCCGTTGTTCATCAAACGGGAAGCCTCCGTGTGCAACCTATGTCGTCGCATACAGGCCTGTTTCCACCGCTCTGACCAGCCATTCATTCCGCCATTTTATGGCTCCTAAACGAAGAAGCGCCCGAAAGGGGAGCCACGCCTCCCAGGTGGCCAAGGTCGAGCGCCTAAAATAAAGAAGGCTGATTCCTTTGCTTTCGTAAGTAGTATATAGGGTTTCCCGCCAAATCGTCGGCGTGTACAGCTGATATTTTACAGGAAATGTTTTTT